>PVKM010003331.1:0-58368 GCA_004027735.1 Carollia perspicillata
CGTAATTGTTGTGCCCGTCACCTGCGTCTGTCAGCATTATTGCTGAATTCATTTCATGAAAGAATGTAGCATGTCTTTTTTTCTCTGGCGTTGTTTGAGGGTTCGTGATGAGAAGAACAAGAAGTCTCAGTTTGAAGAAGCGCGGTATTGCAGGCGCACGTTTGGGAAGGACTTGAGTCCAGAGACCCCACGGCAGGGCCCAGCGGTCTTTAAGAGTTTATTTATTTATTTTTAGAGAAGGGGGAAATGAGGGAGAGAGAGGGGGAGAGAAACATCCATGTGTGGTTGCCTCTTGCACACCCCTTGCTGGGGACCCAGGCCACAACCCAGGCATGTGCCCTGACTGGGAATTGATCTGGCAACCCTTTGCTTCACAGACCAGCACTCAGTCCACTGAGCCACGCCAGTCAGGGCCCTTCTAGGACTTTAAAGCAGTTTTGGTGTCTTTCACTTACAGCGTACGATGTTCTGCTTTATCTACAGCAGGGGTACCAAACTCATTTTCACTGGGGGCCACTTCAGCCTTGCGATTGCCTTCAAAGGGCCAAAGATAATTTTAGGACTGTATAAACGTACCTACTTCTTAACAGGCGAGGAGCTCGGCGCTATTGCCAGGTAGAAACAAGGTGCCGGGCTGGATAAAACAAAGCAGAGGAACAAGGCGGAGGGCCGGATTCGGCCCTCCGGCCTTGCGTTTGCCACCTGTGACCTAGAGCTGGATCACTGAACTCTGCAGGGGTAACTCCCGTACCAGTGACAGCAGTGACCTGCCAGCGTCACCACATAGTCCTGGCAGACACTTCCGTGGGGCGGCACACGTCCCCCAGCTCTTCCTGGGAGATTTTCCAGAATTATCTAAGAGCTTCAAAATTTCTTAAGACTTTAACAGTTGATTTGAACTGAACAAACAAGTTTATCTGTTAACACATAAAACTTCTACTAAGTAAGATTTGCACAGGGGTTTTTTGCTCTTAAAAAAATAAGTAAGTTTATAGTAAAAAAAAATTTTATAAACAGTTACAGGAAAAGCACCTCCATCCACATGTGGTCTGATGCCTCAGATGACTCATTGGCCTTTCTCCTGGTTCTACTTTTCTGGGGTGAAAAGTTGCCCAGGTCAACGGGGCTTGCCCTGAGATTTCTTCCCAGGAGGGAGAGACAGTGTGCAGGGGTCGATTCCTGGTGTCTCCTCGCTGGGGGACTCCTGAGCTGAGGCAGGAACCCTGGCGGAAGCGGAAGCCGAAGCCGGGAGGGCAGTGTTGTCTGCAGGTGCTTGGGTGTTTCCCGAAGTGTAGGGGTGGGGGTGGGGGGGTTGAAGGGAGGGGGCAGGAGCTCCAGAGTTCTGTGGGAGGGTGTTTTGCTTTTCTCAGTAAGCCATACATGTAGTGAGCATCGGCCACAAATTCCACAGGTAGTATCTCATTTTTTTGGAAGAAGAAACTGACTTTCAGAGAGGTTAAATATCATGCTAGGATTTGAACTGAGACATTATGACTCCAGAGCCCAAAATAATTAATTCTGAGGTTTCTTTCATTGGCCCCTGAAAGCTGGTGTTGTAGCCCGGATTATTTTGTAGCAGCATTACCATAGTTTCCCATTTGCCTTTTTTCCCAGTAACAGTAGAGTTGCTAGGAGTGGGGGGCTCTTTTTCACTGACAACTCACCCACCCAGCCATCATATTTTTGAAGAAGAGAAAGATAGGTGTAAAAATAGGTCAGGGCCCCTGGCCACGCAGTGTAGAGGGAAGTCAGTGCGAGAAAAGTCGCTGTTTTGCAGGGACAGACTCACGGATGGAGAGCAGGCTGACAGCTGTCAGGGGGAAGGCTGGGGGGCTGGGCGGGGGAACTGAGCAAAAAGAAAAGAGAAGAAACTCGCAGACAGGGACAACAGTGTGGTGATGGCCAGGGGAGGGGAGGCGGAGGAGGGTGAAAGGGGGTAAATGGCTGTGGAAGGAGATCTGACTTGGGGTGATGAGCACCCAACACAGTGTGCAGGGCATGTGTTGTGGAGTTGCACCCCGAAACCTGTGTAATGTTGTTAGGAAGTACCACCCAAATCAATCTGATACGAATTTAAAAAACTATTGCGAGTGATTCAGGCGGCCATCAGCGGGTGCTCAGGGCACGGAGTCAAAGCTCACCGGAGCACGGTGTCGCCCCGAGGATTGCTTATTGACTGAAGAGAGGGAAGTACTTGTTTGCAGCGGAGAAATATGGCAGGTGGGAGACTCGCCAACTGGTACGTGTGCCGTCATCAGTGAAGGGAGAGTTCTGTGTGCTCACTCGGAGGACAGAGCATCACTGGTGTGGCATTCCCACCAGAAGTGTTCACTTCTGAGATCTAATCGTGAAGGAACAGTCAGATCCAGGGTGAGGGACAGTTTCAACGTGGCCTGAACTCCTCAAAAAGGTCAAGGTCATGAGCAACCAGAAGTGAGTGAGGACCTGCTTTCTATCCAGAGAGACTAGCAAGACAGCCACACAGCGGCCCTGCGCCAAGCAGTCTGAGGGGCCGTGCTGGGGCTGCGCAGGGGTGTCCAGGTGTGGGCTGGGCGACCGCAGAGCAGTGTCGTGTCAGAGGTCGTGTCCTTGTTCTTGGAAGGTGAGCGGAAGCATTTAAGGAGGAAATGTCACAGTGTTTGCAATGTACTTTCCGTTGGTTCAACAAAAATAAATACAGGGTCCGGCACACATAACACCCCCTTTTTATTACAAAATATTTTATTAAAAAGTCATAAGCATGCAGTTCTGTCACATAACAATGTCACATTCAAGCACACCATATGACATTTTAGGCAAAATGTTCAAATTAAAACTAGACAGTATCACACCCATATTATTGCCCTACCAACCACACTCAAGCAGGTGTCACTTCTGCCGGACCCTGTAGAAAAGGTAAAATGTTGCCAGTCCACAAATCTAAGTAAAAAGTACATGCGTGTTCACGTAGTATTGAAACTGTTTCGTGGATTTGAAAATTCTCAAAACTAAAGGGAAGAGAATCGAATGGTGCGTGAAAGCAGTTACCCTCCCGCAGTGGACGCACAGATTCACGTGGAGCGTAATAACGGGAACGTTTCCAAGGAGACGGGGAGAGCAGGGCTCACACCAGGCTTTCACCTTGTTGTCGTCTCTGGTACAGTCATCCTGGCTGCGGGCGTGGCGCAACGCCCGGGACACGGCGGCCGCCTCCGTGACTTAGTGGCAGGGATGTGAGAATGGGGACGAATGCGCAAATATCTGTCCTCTCCCCCTGAGTGTCTACGCCGTTACAGTCTCATTAGTCCTTACCGCTTATCAGCCACTGCTCGATCCATCCCTAGTTTTATCCTGAAGCTTGTTTTCTCTGGCATTAGCATCCCCAGAAGCTGGGCCAAGTCTTTGCAAATCTTAAAAGTCAGGCATCCTTAAAGGCATCCTTAAATCAGGACCTTGGAGGCCAGACTGATGTCAGGGGTGAGGAGTCAGGAGGTCCACAGACCCCTCCTGAAATCAGTAGAGTCGGGGGCTGCTTTTCTAGAAGGGATCCCCTCTTATCAGATTCCTGAGGGATTTACGACTGAAGTGATTTAGAGCTAGTGCCTTCACTAGTATTCTGATGAACCTCTGTAATTATCTTCACTCGCTGGCCCTGCAGTGCCTTAGCCTCCCTCCCCCGCTCCCCCCTCCCCCGTCCCTGTGCCCGCCGCCTCCTGTGCACTGGGCCATGAGGCTGCCAGAGTCCGGCCTCTCCGTAGGCCCCCTGGTCCCAGTGGGACTGGAGTCCCTTCACAGAGCACAGGAAAAGCATTTAAGCATTTGGGGGACCCACACATGGGAGGAGGAGATGCAGCAGTAAGATTTACTGGGACAGAATAGAAGGCTGTCTCCACCATGCTCCCAGGGTCCTGTCCCCGTCCACCCCACTGTGGGGGATGTCCAGCCTCGTCTTCATGAAGCCCAGAAGAAGGGCCCAGGTCAAGAAATTCTGTGCGATCGATTCCATTTACGCCAAAGCCTAGTGCCGTCCAGCCTCTGTCCCTACCCGGTTAGTATAGTCTGTCCCCGGCTGTGTTCCGGCTGGCGCTGCACTGCCGTGTCCAGTGCCCAGGCCGCTCATGGAGCCTGCTCTTGGGGCCCGTGGCTGCGAGGCCCACCCAGCTGCTGCTGCAGGGAGAGAATGGGCGAGCCCACGTGTGACTGCACAAGAGGCCCGGTCACATCCCCTCGGGCTTGGGAAGAACCACGTGCTCTTTCAGACTGACCAGTCGCCTTCCCAGTCTGTCCCGGGCTCGTGCTGGGCCCCCCGGCCCCCAACCCACGCAGTCTTTTCCCCAGACCAGACCCTTCCCTTCGTGGTCTCCGCCTTGACTTCTGCTGCACATATATCCAGCAAGGGAATTTCTCCTGCTGTTCCTATTCCTCCCTTGACAATCATGGCTACTGACCGGTGACATCCTGCCCACCTCGGGGACTAGGCCCGCGAGCAGAGGACACAGTGGCCTGCTCCATGTGCGTGAAGCTATAACTGCCCAGTGAAGTGGGCTCAGTGTCTTACTCAGCTCCCTGCTAGACTGGGCTTGTTAATGTCTGATTCCCTTTGCTTTCTTCCTTTATTAATATCTCACCACTTACGCTAACACCTTTAAGAGTCCCGTTTGCCTTCTGAGGGTAGAGTTTTCATGTGATCAAGAGCAAGTGCCAAGGACAAAAACACTCCTCAGTGTGTCTGCATTACTACTCACACAGAGCACATTGCTTCTGACACTTCGGTCCCCAAATGTGGGGGGGTTCCCCAAATGTGGGGGGGGGTTCCCCAAATGTGGGGGGGGTCTCAATACCCAGCGGTTCTCAGCAGCACCAGCTGGGCATCCTGTTATTCAGCTGGGCCCTGGCACTACTTGGAGTTGGCATCCCATCCTGCCTGCGGGTAAGGGCTCCTCCACCCCCCCACCCCCCTCTCCATAAGCTTTCCCGAGTCTCAGGTTGTCACCTGTACTGCCAACCAACCGGCTCTAAATTGAGGTTTCCACAACCCCCTCCTGGGTTCAGAAGCTCATTGGGATGGCTCACAGAGTTCAGGGGGTCACATCTACTGGTTTATTAGAAAGGACATAATGAAGGATACAGATGACTGCCCGGTGAACACGCACAGGACAGGGTGTGGGGGAAGGGCTCTCTGACCCCCTCCCTCCCCGCACCTCTGCACCCCAGCAGCTCTCCAGTCCCTGCTGTGAGGATGTGTCTGGGGCGGAGCTGCCCTGCCCTGGAGTGTGGGGGATGGGCAAGGGTGAGGGCAAGAGCTTCTCCTCCTGGCCTGGTTTTGCTGGTGACCAGCCGCCACCAGAAGAGGCCTCGTTAGAACCGAAGGCTCTCCTATCACCCGGGAAATGCCAAGGGACCCAGGAGCCCTGTGCCAGGAGCCAGAGGCAGTGAAAACGCATTTTTTACTTCACAGCAGGTAGTGTTCCACTCCCTTTGAAGGGAGCAAGCGTTCAGGAGCCTTGGTCACCGTGCATGCGCAGTAAATGCTGCTGGGTGGGTGATGGAAATACTTAAACGCTTCTTTCCCTACACAGCTTCCCAGGTGAAAGCAGGCGGAGCATGTGTAGCGTCCTTCGAGTGAAGGAGACCACAGGGCCCGGCCCCGGCTGCTCCTCTTCCAGCTCGTGTCTTCAGGAGGGAGCTGCAGACCGCTCTGAGCCGTGTTTGTGCCTGGTGTGGTTATAAAGCAATGAGACTGATCGTCATGTGTCCACTGTGGGATCCGTCTCAGTTACTTTATAGCCAGGCCGGCACCTCGTGCCACTCGCCGCCGCCTGCCGGACAGCCCTGGACAGCTCAGACCTGGGCCCCTCGGTGCAAGTTTAAGTGCGTCTGTGGAGGACCGTGGTGTCCTCTAACCCCATCGTCGGAGCTTTTCTTTTCAGGAACACAGACGCTCCCTTTGTTGCTTGCTTTAAATTTACAGTTCTCGTTTTGTTTTTGGGTTTTAATCTGTGTTCTGATAAATCGCTATTCTGATAAAGTGACTGGCACAGTGTTGAATAAGGTAATGCAAAGGTGTACAGGGTTGAATTTTTCACAAAGCCACTTTAGATGACCGAGTCTGTTCTCCGTTGCCTGTGCTCGTTGGCTGCATGCGATGCGAGGACAGCCCCTTTAGTTATAAACACGACAATTAAATGTGCAGACCAAATATTTCGTGGTGGTATTTATCGAAGAAGCCCTTTAAAAAGGGCAAGTTTCGAGGGGTTGGTTTGTTTTTCTCTTGGTGGTCTACATTTATATGCACAAACCTTATTCAAACTTGAATAAGCGGTTTCCAACTTCCTCTTCCCCAAATGAAATGTCCTCCTTCCTCCAACGCCCAGAGTCCCCCGGACTCTTCGAAGAAGGCAGGTGGTGGGAAATGCCAGTTGCCAGGTGGCCCCTGCAGCCGACGAAGGCTGGAGTGGTGGCCAAACGCTTCTCTGCTTCCTTAAAGGAGAGTCGGGGGGAGGAGGAGCGGCTGCTGTTTCCCGCTCCCACTTGGAGAGTCGCTCGCCTTTCCTGCATTACCGCCAGGGAGAGGCTGGACGGGAAGTCGCACCCTCGGAACCTCCTCGGGATCAGGTGCCGTCGTCCGGTCCGCGCGGGGGCAAGGCGTCCGCACGAGGGCAAGGTGTCCGCACAGCCATGAGGACGGGAGGCCTCAGGATGCCAGATCACCCCAGTGTCAAAGGCTGGGTCTGTCCCCGGAAGGACTTGGTTTGTAGCAGGTTCAGGGGTAACCAGGAGAGGAAGCTGCCTCCCGCCAGGTCTGGATGCAGGCCTGGCGCCGCCCTAGGGGTCGCCGTCGCTGACTCAGTCGTCCTCTCTGCCCTGGCGAGGCTGCGCCCGTGTGCTGTCCTGCACACAGCAGGAGTCGCAAGAGCGTTCCTAAGAACCGTTAGTGTAAGAGCTAAAACCGTAGGGCAGTTTTTCTGAGCGCTTTTCAGTGCTTGATCTCTGGGAGTTTTCAGCGGCACGCGAGTGTACGTGTTTGCTTTACATTGCAGGCACGGGGGACATCATCGCCGTGATGATCACAGAACTGAGGGGCAAGGACATTCTGAGCTACCTGGAGAAAAACATCTCCGTGCAGATGACGATCGCTGTCGGAGCGCGGATGCCGCCGAAGAACTTCAGCCGGGGCTCCCTCGTCTTCGTGTCCATATCCTTCATCGTTCTGATGATCATCTCCTCGGCGTGGCTCATATTCTACTTCATCCAGAAGATCAGATACACGAACGCGCGTGACAGGAACCAGGTGAGCGGCGGCGGTGCTTCCGGGCAGGTGCGCGCCTTGGGGTGCCGGCCTCTGCTGCGGCGCGGTGCGGCGCGGTGTGCTTTCATGTTGCTGAACGATTGCACTTTCAGTTATTTTAATGTTGGAAACCTTTCTACACGAGTGCTTTAAGGATATTTTAAATGCCTGCGTGGGGAAATTACTGAATTATAGGGGTCCCGTGGGGGCGTCCTAGGTGGATGCTCAGCTTAATATCATGTAGCCACTGAGCTAATCCTGGTACCTGGGAGAAGTGCAGAAAGCCGTGTTTTCACACGGGTAGCGCTGGGTGTCGGTGGGAGGGGCTGGAGCTTGGAGGAGGGAATGTCTCCTTGCACACCCTCTTGTTTCCTGAGAATTTTGATCCAGTTGTCACCTATTCAGAAGAAGTAAGTCCGTTAAGAATAAATCGTCCTACCTAAGTGTGGCTGCGGGTAATGCTGAGGGGCAGGGCCAGCAGAAGAGCTGAGATTCCGTGGCCCGCCCGGCCAGTGTCTCCGTGGGCGTGGGGGTGCGGGGGTGGTGAGTGAAGACACAGGGAGGACTGGCTGCTGGCTGTCGCAGCTACAGGCGGGGGTCAGGCAGTTTGTTTGCTACCTGGTTGTTCGATGCACTGTAGACAAAATATCCCCCTTGGGGGCCGAGATCCAGACCTGAGGGCCCCGTGCAGTCCTGGGTTTTTCTTCTGGGACGCTAAGATGTGACTTGGCTTGGAGAGTGGTTTGAAGCCAGTTCGTGTTTGGCTATCCTCTCCTTAAACAACCCCTCCAAACCCCGGGGCAGGGGGGCTGAGTTTTCACTCTGCCTCGTTCTGGTGGGAGGGGCACAGGCTTTGTTTGCTGTGTGACCAACAGCGGTCCAGGTCCAGCTCCTGGCCTACCACCGGTTCGCCGTGTTCCTCCCGCCAGTGTGTCCAGCTTCCCAGTTTGTTTCTACATCTGAAACTGGAGCAAAATACTTTATTGAACTCGTATGTACCAGGTTCTGTGTGGTGTCTTGTACATCTTTAAATTTTTTATTTTAATTTTTATTACTTGCCATTTCAGACTTAGAGAAAAATTGCAAGAACAGTACAAAGTATTCCCTTACCCAGATTGTTCAGCTGTAAACGTTCCGCCATATTTCCTTTCCCATGGGTGTGTGCCTTTTAACCATTTGGGAGTCAGTTTGTGAAACGGTACCCTTCTGTCCTTAAACCCTGCACTGTGCATTTTCTAATGCAGCGCCACTCTGATCTACAGGCCTCTCCTGGGCTTCATAAACTGTCCCAGTGTGTCCTTCGTAGCAGGGATGCACCGGGCTGTTCCATCAGCTCAAGTGCTGCATGCGCTGGTCCTGTCTCTTTCCCTGTGTCGTGACGTCAACACTTTGAAAGAGTTATAGGCCCGGTGCTTTCAGTTCGAGTTTGCCTGGTGTCTGCTGCGTCGTAATGATCACGTCCAGGCGACCTACACTTTTGTCAAGAGTGCCAGTCTTTCACAGTTGTTAAACTCTTTTACTTGGGGTCATTGTAGATTCACGTGCATCTGTGAGAAGTAAGACCTCGTGCACCCTCTGCCTGTTTCTCCCGGTGGTGAAATCTTGCACGACTGGTGAATGTCACAGCCAGGATGTATGTTTCTTTAAGATGTTACTTATTTTTGGAGAGAGGGGAAAACATGGGGAGAGGGAGAGAAACAGCAATGTGTGGTTGTCTCTTGCACGCCCCCTACTGGGGTCCTGGCCCACAACCCAGGTACGTGCCCTGAGTGGGAATTGAACCAGCGACCCTTTGGTTTGCTGAGCCACAGTGGCCATCGGTGGCTCTCGCCGTCCTCTCCTTGGGGCGTTTGTGTTCGCTGTTGGGTTCTGAGAGCTTTGCGCCTTCCACGTACCAGTCCTTTGTCGGAATTGTGGTTTACCATTTTCCTCCCAGTTCTTATCTTGTCTTTTCAGCCTTTTAATAGGGTCTTTTGAAGAGCAGACTTTGTAAGTCTGGATGAGGTTCAATTTATTGATTTTTTTTTCCTTTTATGAGTTGTGCTTTTGCAGTCAAGTCTAAAGATCTTTATTTTCTCTAAAAGCTTTATAGTTTTACATGTGACATTTAAGTCCGTAGTTCATTTCAAGCTGATTTTTATATGAAGTGTGAAGTGCAGGTCGAGGCTGTTTGTTTTTGCTTCTCTGTGTCCAGTGGTTTTTGCACCTTTGTCAGAAGCCAGTGGGCCTGTCTGTGGGCGCGTCCAGGCTTTCTCTCCTGCTGATGCCCCTCTGTCCACACACGGAGTTTTGTCCGTATGTGAGGCTTCGGTGTTGGGTAGAGTGATTCTTCTCACTTTATTCTTATCTTTTAAGGTGGTTTTACCTCTTCTCAGTCTTTACAGCCTTTCCATATAAATTTTAGAATAAGCTTTTCTGTCTTGGGGGGAAAAAACAATAATCTTGCTGGGATTTTGATAAGAAAGTATTAAACCTATAGATTGATTTGGGGATAATTGACGTGTACCATGTTGAATCTTCCAGTTCATGAATTTTGTATGTTTTTCCATTTATTTATTTTATTTTTAAAGAGAGAAGGGAGGGAAAAAGAGAGGGAGAGAAATGTCTATGTGAGAGAGATTGTTGGCTGCCTCTTGCACACGCCCAGCTGGCGAGCTGGCCCACACAACCCAGGCATGCGTCCTGGCTGGGAATCAAACCAGCGACCAGTGGGATACCCAACCAACTGAGCTGCATTGCTCAGATGGGCTGTTTTTCCATTTATTCAGGTCCCATTTTATTTCTTTCATTGGTACTTTATAGGCTTTAGCTTACAGGTCCCGTCCACGTGTCAGGTTTACACCTGAAAGAATCTGCATTCGTTTGCAGTGGCTGTAAGTGGCGATGGGATGGTGAATGCGCCGTGCGCTTTAATCCCAGGTTCCACGTGTTCACTGTCAGTGTGTCAGAGCGCACTTTGTTTTGGGGTGTTAATTTTCTCTCTCTTCCGCAACCTTTGTAAACTCACTTACCATTGTAGATCGATGGTGCAGTGTTTTCCGACTAGACAATCGTGTTTATCTGTGACGAGGAACCATTTTATTTCTCTCTTTTCAGTCTTTTTGCCACACTTCCTCTTGTCTCACCAAATGGCTAGGACTTCCAGGCCTGTGTTGAGCGCCGGTGGTGAGAGTGGGCCCCTGCCCGTGTCTGATCTCAGAGAGTGGGACTCAGGTTTTCGCTGTGGCATCCAGCACCGGCTGTGGTGTTTCGTAGATCTTTGTTACCACGTTGAAGAAGCTCCTCTCTGTTCCTGGTTTGCTGAGAGTTTCTATCACAAACAAGTGTTGGATTTTGTCAGATGGTTCCGTGTGTCAGTCGGTATGATCACATGATTTTCCTTTTCTCCTTTAGCCGTGGGCATGGTGGACCGAGCGCACTAACTGATTTTTGGATGTTGAACCACACTTGCACCCCAGGAGTAAATCCCACTTGGCTAGAGTGTGTGACTTTTTTGTGCATTGCTGGATTAGATTTGTTAATATTTTGTTGAGGATTTTGTGTCTAAGTTTGTTAGAGATGCTACTTTGGGGGGGTTCTAAAATTTAATTTCTTTTATCTTTTTTAAATTTATTACTTTGAGAGAGAGAGAGAGAGATTTGGTGTTCCACTTATTTATACATTCATTGATTGATTCTTATATGTGCCCTGACTGGCAATCAAACCCGCATCTTTGGCGTATCAGGATGACGCTGAAACCAACTGAGCTACCCAGAGCCAAAATTTCATTTTGTTAATTGTTAAAGATGATTCAGGTTGTCTCTTTCATCTTTACTGAATTTTAGTAATTGTGGGTTTTAAGAAATTGGCCCATGCATTTTTCAGATATCAAATTTATGAGCACAGTTTTTCATAATATGCCCTTGTTCTCCTTTTAAGGGCTGCAGTATCTCTAGCAACACTCCCTGTTCATTCTTGATTTTAATGATCCATATCATTTTTAATATATTTTATTGATTATGCTACTACAGTTGTTCCAATTTTTCCCCTTTGCCCCTCTCCATCCAGCACTCCTCATTCCCTCTAGCAATCCCCCCTCAGTTCATGTTCATGGGTCGTGCCTATAAGTTCTTTGGCTTCTCCATCTCCTGTTCTGCTCCTAACCTCCCCCTGTCTGTTCTGTACCCACCACCTATGCTTCTTAATCCCTCAACATTTTCCCCCATTCTCCCCCTTCTCCTCCCAACTGATAACCCTCCGTGTGATCTCCATTTCTGTGATTCTGTTCCTGTCTGGTTGTTTGCTTAGTTTTTTAGATTCATTTGCTGGCAGTTGTGAATTTACTGAATTTATTGCCATTTTAACATTAATAGTTTTAGTCATCTTTTTCTTCAGTAAGTCCCATGAACAGTTCATATAATAAGGGCTTGGTGACGATGAACTCCTTTAGCTTTACCTTATCTGGGAAGCAGTTTATCTGCCCTTCCATTCTAAATGACAGCTATTTTGGGTAGAGCAATCTTGGCTGTAGGCAATCTTGGCTAAGTAATCTTTGAATACTTCTTGCCAGTCCCTTCTTACCTGCAAAGTTCCATTTGAGAAATCAGCTGACAGTCTTATGGGAACTCCTTTGTACGTAACCAACTGCTTTTTTGTTGCTGCTTTTGAGAGTCTCTCTTTTTATCTTTAACCTTTGTCATTTTAATTATGATGTGTCCTGGTGCAGTCCTCTTTGGGTCCAACTTGTTTGGGACTCTGTGCTTCCTGGACTTGTGTGTCTATTTCCTTCACCAAATTAGGGACATTTTCTTTCATTGTTTTTTCAAATAAGTTTTCAGTTTCTTGCTCTTTCTTTTCTCCTTCGGGTACCCCCATGATTTGAATATTGGTATGTTTGAAGTTGTCCCAGGGGCTCCTTATGCTATCTTCATTTTTTTGGGGGGGATTCTTTTTTCATCTTGTCGTTCTGATTGAATGTTTTTTCCTTCCTTATGTTCCAAATCATTGATTTGATTCTCAGTGTTATCTACTCTACTTTCGTTTCTCTGTAAATTGTTCGTTATTTCACTAAGTGTGACCTTTATTTCTGCCTGGGTCTTTTTTATACTGTTGAAATACCTAGTGAGTTCCTTGAGTATCCTAATAACCAGTGTTTTCACCTCTGCATCTGATAGATTGCTTGCTTCCATTTTGTTTAGTTCTTTTTCTAGAGTTTTGTTCTGTTCTTTCATTCGGGCCATGTTTCTTTGCTCATTTTGGTGCCTCCCTGTGTTTGTTTCTGTGTATTAGTTAGAGCTGCTTTGACTCCCTGTCTTAGTAACATGGCCTGTTGTAGAGTGGCCCACCCTTAAGTTGGATGGAGGGGAGCCTTAGGAACAGCCAGGGTGGGGCAACCTGTGTGAACCAGGTTGATGGCGTCTCAGATACAGAGCCGCCACTCTGTGGCTTTTTGTGGGGAGGGGCTCAGAAAAAGAACAATGGCCACTGCCTGTCCTCTGCAGTTTTCTCCAGGAGAAAGCTGTTCCCTGGCACTCGCCCTGATGCCAGTCAGACACTTCAGTTTCTCCCCATATGCCACTGGTGCCCTTCTAGCTGCTGCCCCAGTGCTGGAGCTGAGAGGGAGTGAGTCTGAGTAAGTCCATGGTGGGCCCTAGTGGAGACACCTAAGAATCCCAGTTTCTTCTGCCATCCTCAGCCCTACTGATTTTTACAGCCGGACATTATGGGGACTTCTCTACCTGGCACTGGAACCCTGGGCTGGGTAATCTGGTATGGGGCTGGGATCCCTTGCTCCCAAGATGTCCCTTTTATATCCATCACATGTGGGTGTGGGACCAACCATTCGGCTGCATGTCCTCCCCTCCGACCCACCGGGATGAATGTGGCTTCTTCAGTTCCTTGGTTGTCAGACTTCCATTCAGCTCGATTTTCTGATGGTTTCTGGGTGATAGTTGTCTTGTAGTTTAGTTGTAATGTTTGCTGTGGTTGTGCAAGGAGGCGAGCCAAGATTTGTATCTTTTTTGTCTTTGTCAGTCATGCTAGAAATTTCTTAATTTTATTGATTTTTTCAAAGAACCAGTTTTCCATTTTATTTTTAACATAGAAAGTTAGGTTATTTTTTTAACTTTCATCTTTCTAGTGTAAGAATTTGGTGGTATAAATTTCTCAGATCTACTTTAACTGTGTCCCACTTATTTTTTTAAATATATTTTATTGATTATGCCATTACAGTTCTCCCATTTCCCCCCTTCATTCCCCTCCACCCTGCACACACCCTCCCACCCACACTCCCCCCCTTCAGTTCATGTTCATGTGTCATAAGTTATTTAGCTTCCACATTTCCCACACTACTCTTGCCCTCTCCCTGTCTATTTTCTCCTCATCGTCTATACTACTTATTCTCTGAACCTTCTCCCCACCCTCTCCTCCCACTCTCCTGTTGCTAACCTTCCACCTGATCTCCATTTCTGTGGCTCTGCTCCTGGTTTGGGTGACCACTTAGTCTGCTTTTGTTTTAGGTGTGGATGTTAATAACTGTGAGTTTGTTGTCCTCTTACTGTTCATATTTTTTATCTTCTTTTTCTTAGATAAGTCCCTTTAACATTTCATATAATAAGGGCTTGGTGATGATGAACTCCTTGAACTTGATCTTATCTGAGAAGCACTTTATCTGCCCTTCCAGTCTAAATGAAAGTTTTGCTGGCTAGAGCAGTCTTGGATGTAGCTCCTTGCCTTTCATGACTTGGAATACTTCTTTCCAGCCCCTTCTTGCCTGTAAGGTCTCTTTTGAGAAATCAGCTGACAGTCTGATGGCAACTCCTTTGTAGGTAACTGTTTCCTTGTCTCTTGCTGCTTCTAGAATTCGCTCCTTCATTTTAATCTTGGCTAATGTAATTATGATGTGCCTTGGTGTGTTCCTCCTTGGATCCAACATCTTTGGGACTCTCTGAGCTTCCTGAACCTCCTGGAAGTCTACTTCCTTTGCCAGATTGGGGAAGTTCTCCTTTACTATTTGTTCAAATAAGTTTTCCACTTGTTGCTCTTCCTCTTCTCCTTCTGGTACCCCTATAATTTGGATGTTGGAACGTTTAAAGATGTCCTGGAGGTTCCTAAGCCTCTCCTCATTTTTTCGAATTCTTGTTTCTTCATTCTTTTCTGTTTGGTTGTTTGTTTCTTCCTTCTGGTCCATTCCATTGATTTGAGTCCCAGTTTTCTTTCCATCACATTGGTTCCCTGTGCATTTTCCATCATTTCACATATGAACGCCTTCATTTGTTCATCTAATTTGCAACCGAAATCAACCAGTTCTGTGAGCATCCTGATCACCAGTGTTTTGAACTGTGCATCTGATAGGTCGGCTGTCTCTTGGTCACTTAAAAGTATTGGCTCTGGGGCTCTGAGCTGTTCTTCTGTTTGAGTCATTTTTGGTCAGGTTGTGCCTGTTATGTATGGGAGGCAGAGCCTTAGGTGTTGACCAGGGCGGGGCAGCCTAGTCAAGGGTTGTGACACTCTCTGTGGGGGCGGGTCACCCTCTGTGGGAGAGGGAACAGTGGCGCCTGTTCTGGGCTCTCTTGGATTTGCGTCCCCTCTGCTGCCTCCCACAAGCAAACTGGGGCCCTCTGGCACTGCTTCCCAGGTGGGCGGGCCTATGCACACTTCAGGATCCTGTGAGTCTCCCCAACGACCTCTCCTGATTTAGAGGGGAAAGGGAAGGAGAGAAATATCAATGTCTGGTTGCTTCTCATGTGTCCCCCACTGGGAACTGGCCTGCAACCCAGGCATGTGCCCTGACTGGGAATCGAACCGCAGTTATTTAATTCTCAGGCCCACACTCAATCCACTGAGCCAACCAGCCAGGGCTTCTGGCACCTTTTCAATTGGTGTTTCTAGGCTTTATTTCCTGTTGCTGGGGCCCTGGGCTGTGCGGTCCGTCTCACTGCCCACTCTTGCCCAGTTTAACTGCGCGCAAATGTGTGTCCATGGTCAGCCAACTGCCCTGCGTGCCCTGTGTGCCCTGTTCATCTCCTCCCAGCGTCTGGGGTCTGCAAGCTCCACGCCACCTATACTCCCGGGTCCGACAGCCACTGTGTTTTCCTGCTACGTCCCTCTTACCAGTCTGGTTGAATGGTTGTCAGACTTCCATAGTTCAGTTCTATGTGTTCCGGTTGTGTTACTGTTTATAAATATTTGTTGTCCTTAATCTTGATTGTGAGAGGAGATACAGTGTTTCCACCTACACCTCCATCTTGACCAGAAGTCCCCACTTACTTTGATATCCTGTATTTTCATTTTTATTCAATTGTATGTATTTTTTTTCTTTTGAGACTTTCTCTTTGACCCGTGTATTATTTAGAAGTGTGCTGTTTAATTTTCAGTTGTTCACGTTTATCTGAGTGTGACTGATTTCTGGTTGGACTCCGTTATAATCAGAGGAGATACTCTGTATGATTTCAGTTCCCGTAGATCTGTGGAGATTTGTTTTGGGGCCTGCGGCGTGCGCTGTCTTGGTGAGCACTCCTCGGGAGCTTGGAAACGATGGGGTCCTGCCATGGGGAGGAGCGTTCTCTGGACAGCAGTTCCATCAGCGCCTCAGCTTGCTTCTGGGTGTGGGTGGACGGAACGGCCACCGTGCACTGTTTGGCTGCAGTGGGGCAGGTACAGGCCAGTCTTCCTGGTACTTCGGCTACGGGGAGCAGGCTTCTCCCCCTACCCTGCCTCTCTGTCCGCAGTTGCGGTTGGAGGTGTCTGCAGCACATTGTCTGGGACGCGTGAGGCCCTGAGAAAACCCAGAAAACTCACGGCCCGTATTCCTCAGGTCTCAAGGCCCTTCGACAGCCCCCCTGTCCTTCCCACCTCCCCGCGGGAGGCCCTATGCCTGTTTGTTGTGTTGGGCCCAGGGACTTTAGGAAGAGGGGGAGCTGGGAGGGATGGGGCTGCTCCCCCGTGGCAGAACTGGAAGTCCCCCAGCATCACATGTGAGTTTTGGACATGGATGATCAGGGCGATAAATATTAGATGAAAGTGTTAACTGATCTAAAAATATGCTGCTTCCAGAGATGAGATTATTGTGTATATGTGTACACAATACGAAATCAAATACACAGCTTTAAAATAAGATCATCAGTTTTACAAGATTTTTGACAAAATGAAAAGATATAAAACCAAAATATGATGAAATGGAGGAATGCAGAGGCAGATGGGCCCTAAGAAAATGACGGCATTTGCACATCATCGTCGAAACACCCGAGGAGAAATTCTGGCCGGCGACGTTTGGAGACCAGAGGTGTCAGCCACAGCCCTCCAGCCGCTCGAAGCACAGAGGGGTCCAGCCTCCTTTAGTCAGCGGTGTTGCTTTGTTTCTCAAATATGTTTCAGTGATTATGCTGTTACAGCTGTCCCGTTTCCCCCTTAGTCCCCTCTGCCCCGCACGTGAAAAATGTTAAAGGCTCTTTGACTGTTTTGATTGATTGAATGATTGATTTAGAGAGAGAGGAAGGGAGAGAAACATCGATTTGTTGTTCCACTTATTTATGCATTGATGGATTGATTCTTACAGGAATGGAATTCGCCACCTTGGTGTATTGGGATGATGCTCTAACCAACTGAGCTACCCAGCCAGGGCTAAATTAAAAATTTGAGCCAGTGTAATACATGAGCATGATTTTTAAAAATAAATAGTAGCGCAAGGCTTGGTCCCTTGCCCAGTCTGTTCGTTCTCCTGATTCTGTTTTCCCCTTTCAACTCTGTTACCTGTTCTTTGTATTAAGCATTTTAGATATCTAGCATGCTGTATTCCTTTTTAAAAAATAAAGATTGTTTTCATATATTGAATTGTAAAACACTGAAAGTAAAATGACTAAGAGTTGCTCTGAAGTGGTGTTCTTGTCACGAAACCCTTACAGCAGGGGTGTCACACTCATTTTCCCCGGGGGCCACATCAGGCTTGCGGTTGCCTTCGAAGGGCTGAATGTGATTTTAGGACCGTGTACGTGTGACTGCTGCATGACCAGGGGCAAGGAGCTCGGGGCTGCTGCCGGGTGGAAACAAAGAGCTCGGCCGGGTAAAACCAGGCGGAGGGCCGGCTTGGCCTGTGGGCCCTGTGTTTGCCGCCCGTGCCCTACAGTGGTGGGATGAGTGCGGCGTCTCCGGGACTTTTCAGAAGAAGCAGACTGGTCCCCAGAGCCTGCTCTTGGATGGTGACGGTTCTTCAGTCAGCACCGCGTGGGGCCTGGTGCATGGGGCCAGCGCGAGGGGCCCGGTGTGGGGGGCGGCGCGGCGCCATCTGCTGCGGCCGCAGAGGGCAACGTGCGTCCCCGCCTGAGCTTCCGAAGCGCCTTCTCCAGACGCTGCTGGAGTGGGGAGCGGGGTTCTGACCTTTTTTCCTCCTTCCGTTTTTCCTAAGGTTGACAAATGCTTGATGAAATTTTTATGTGGTTTAAAAAGCTTAGTTTATTAAAGTTTAATAAGACGGTGGCAGCCATTCAAGTAGTTGAAACCTTGGGCTATTTTAAAAGAGAAGCCAGAACCATTAGCAAAGGAAGAGCTGAGTGTGAGTGTGAGGAAAGACTCAATCGGTCCTTCCCCTGCACCGCCGTCACGCGGTCTCAGGTCGGCAGACCGCGCCCCCAGGAGAGCGTGCGTGGTGCAGCGCTGTGCGGCCTGCGTGGTCGGCGCCAGTCTGCGTGGGCAGTAGACGCCGGTGCTTTGACTTCTTCGTGTGCTGCGGGGGGCCTGGGTGGCGCTCTTCCCGAACACTGTCAGAACCCACCTAAATACAGTTTTAGGCACAAATAGCCCAGATGATGGCTGATGGTAAACTTGAAGGTCACCTCAAGTCCGTGGTGGTTATGGCACCCAAGGGGACGGTGGTATTGAAAGGTGCCTGAGGTTCCCCTGAGAAATGTGAACTGTTTCAGAGTCACATGGCTAATATTATACCTTTAACCCCAGGGTAGTAAAGTTTGATTCCCAAAAAGAACAATAACATTTTAATTTTACTGTTGTAGAATAGGGTAGATCCAAAAAAAAATTCCACACCGTACGGGACTCCTGAGTTTAGAATGTCCTCTAAT
Organism: Carollia perspicillata; assembly: GCA_004027735.1. NCBI lineage: Eukaryota > Metazoa > Chordata > Mammalia > Chiroptera > Phyllostomidae > Carollia > Carollia perspicillata. The sequence continues at coordinate 18,319 of PVKM010003331.1, forward strand.
GAAAATTTCCCATGAAAAGGCATAGTGAGAACTTTGTAATGTTCCCTGCCAAAAAGTAGTAGTTTTAGAATCAGTAAATATCTCAAGGTTATTGAAACAAAATAGGCTTATAGGAAACCAGGTAGCTAACTGGAGAAGGCTGTGGCATGTGAGGGTGGGGGCGAAGGCCGGCACCACGGTCACACCGTTAGGTCTTCGAGAGCCGGTGCCTCGAAGGTCCCCGCCCGACGGGAGGGTGCAGTGCTCTGCGTGCTGTCAGGCGGCCCCCTTGGGAAAGGCGATGGGGTCAGAAGGAACGGGCGGCTTCTGGCATTCACTGTTGGATGGTAGGGTGAATTGTATTATGTTTATTAGGGATTAATTAATAACTGCGGAAGAACTGGAAAAGGAAAGTAGGTGTTTAAGCTGGGAATGTATTATTTTACCACTTTTTAAATGTACTGCACATACGATCTTTTCATTTCATGTCCTGCTGCTATGGTCAATTTACATAAATAAATACTGCTTTCTGTCCACGGAGAACACATGCCTTCTAAGTGTTCCACATGAAAAGTAAGAGACTTTATTTTGAGCACCAAATACGCTCTTGAGAGCAGAGTGCCTCTGAGACATTCATCCCCACGTTTTGGGGGTTCGGCCACTCGCTCAGTCAGTGCTTCAGCAAAGCACAGGACGGACTCGTGGTCCGTCGGGAAGGCAGGCCGGTGTCATCAGAATACCGCGTGGCACAAATAAGCGTTGCTGGGGCGGGCAGAGCCGCATTGCTCTAGGCCAGTCAGGGAACTTCGTAGAGGGGGCGGGACATTTGAGCCGGAGTTTAATGGGTAAATCAGACTTCATCAGAGAGAGACTGGCAGGAGGGTCAGGCAAAGGGGCGGTCCAGCTCAGAGCCGAGGTGCCGTGAGAGGAGCAAGAACTGTTTGGGTGGGAGAGGCTTAGGGGGAGGAGCTCTTCGAGAAGGAAATCTGAAGAGCAACAGAGTAAAAGCCAGGTTGTGTGAAAAGCTGGGGGGGTGAGGGGCACAGTCAGACATGTACCCTGGAAAAGCCCGGGTGCTTGTCGAGACAGAGATGCAAGGCGGTGGTGACAACAGTGAGTGGAAGTGGGGACAGACTGGGAGGCAGGGGGCGTCCGGGAAGACCTGCCCGCACGGTGCCTGGGCCCACCGCCGTTTAAAAGGAGAACACCGCTGTGTGGGGACACAGACCTCACTCTGTTTCTGTGGGAGGGTTCTCGTGACTTAACAGAGGGACCCAAGAGGAGTTTCACAGAAGTGCCTGCTTTCAATATGTTATGAACCCGCTGACTTCGAACACGTTACTCCTCTTAGATTTTGCAGTGTGAACTGTTTTAAGTCATTTTATGCCGATGTGAAACATTGGACACTCCGGATCGCAGTGTCGAGTAGTGTTCCCATCGGTGTTACTGGTGTCTTTACCCCCAGTGAAATAAGACGGCCTGCCCCCGATGGTCAGCACCCCTTTGTGTTTTGTAACATGGGGCGCTTGAAGCATTTACGATGGAAAAAGAATTGGACCAGGAAGTCAGAAGACCTCAGGTTCTGGTCCCAGCACTTAAAAAAACCTTTAATTGACTTTTTTTTTTCCTTTGGAGAGAGAGAAACATCAATTCATTCCACTTAAATATATTTTTTTAAAATACTTATTTATTTATTTTTAGAGAGAGGGGAAGGGAGGGAGATAGAGAGGGAGAGAAACATCAATGTGTGGTTGCCTCTCATGTGTCCCCCACTGGGGACCTGGCCTGCAACCCAGGCATGTGCCCTGACTGGGAATCGAACCGGTGACCCTTTGCTTCACAGGCCCGTGCTCAATCCATTGAGCTACACCAGCCAGGGCTTCCACTTACATTTATATTCACTGCTTGATCCTGGCATGTGACCTGACTGGGGATTGAACCCACAACCTTGGCATATCAGGATGACGCTCTAACCAGTTGAGCTATCGGCCAGGGCCCTGAGTCTAGCCCTTTTACTAACTTGAGACAGGTCACCTCCGCTCTCTCTGGGTGTGGATTTCCTCCTTTGTAAACTGATGCATCTCTGTGGTTTTGTCCCATTCTAACTAACACCCTGTGTCTTGGTGAGGTGGAAACCTGAGTAGTTTTCCTACCAAATGAATGGGGCTCAGTCAGAAGTGCCGAAAAAGAATGAGCGGAAATGCTATGGTCACACGAGGGCTGGTTGTTCATACTCAGTGAGTCTCAGATTTACGCGAAAGAATCAGGTGGGGGCTCCCTTCCCCCTCCCCCTCCCCCACCATCACCTCCTTTTCCTCTTCCTGCCTCTTCTCTTGCTCCTCCCCCTCCTACTCCTCCTTTTTCTGAGGGGCACACTTTTTGAAACTACAAATTCCCAAAATACCTCCCCCTGCAGTCTGCCTCTGGAAGTCTGGCTAGGACCTACTTACCACCTTTCAGTCTGGCCAGGTGACGTAATCTGTGTCTCAATCTCCTCTTGTATGAAATGGGTATAATGTAGCTCCTTTCTCCTAAAATGATGGTGAGGATCACATGAGTCGGTACACATGGAGGGCTTAGAGCAGTCATTAGCACGTAGTATGTACTGAATACCTCTTAGTTACTGTACACATTGCCTTCGTTTCATATTACCAAGCACCTGGATAGACGTAAGACATTTGCCCATGAACCACACCTTGAAAAACAGTGACTAGTGGTGTGATGGGCAGGTGAAGGTCAGGAACCTAACTACAAAATGTTCACAAACTGTGCCTTATCTTAGATGTTTGAGGGCCAGCGGGACACTGACAGTGTCACAGCCAAGCGCTGTGGGGGGCGAGGGGGACAGCGGCTTTCAGACAGATTCGAGTGAGAGACCAGAATCATAGCGGAGACGTGCCTGTCTGAGTGGTGGGAAATGTGGAGGGATTGAAAATTCGGGGTGATCCAGAAGGTGGTACACAGAACCCAAGTCCACAGACAAATACTAGAGTGAAGATAATTGACATTAGTAGCAAACACAGAGAAAAGGCGCTTTCCATTTTGCCACAGATTTAGAAAGTTTGGAAGCGGAGGGGCGATACGTCCCAGTATCTGTGGGTGGTCTCTAATGCGTGGGCTCTTCCTGCACCGACATTGGCTCACTAAAGGCCGACCACCTCCTCCCCTAGCACCTGCCCTCCTCTTTCCCACACTCCCTGGCCCGCGTGAGGCCCCCTAGCTAGACGGCTGGGGCGGCTGTCTGTGAGTCCCCCACATCAGTCAGTCCGTCAGTCACTGACTAGCTTCTGTCAGTTTTGCCTCTAAATCTTCCGTGATTTCGTCCACTCCTCTCCCCACTACGCTTGCCTAACTCAGGCCCTTCTGTCTCTCGGAAGCGCCAGCCCCTACCTCGTCTCGCTGCCTCCAGTCTTCCCTGCATTACATTCTTCTCAGGAGGCCAGATGGGAATTCTCCAAAATTCAGATCTCGTTTTGGATCTCTTGTTTTTAAAACTCTTTGGTAGAATTCTGATCTGAACAAGAGGGTAGCAGTAGGTATTTGCTTCTTAATCTTCCCAAATACCTTTTTTTTTTAATGAGCTTCCAGCACAGCAAAAAAGAAAACCCACAGACAGGACCTTCGGTGATACCAAGCAGCACGGAACGCCCGGGAGGGAGTGGTCAGGCCATACTGCCGGCAGCTGGACGGCCAGCACTGTGGCTCCAAGGACGGAAGCCAGGGGAGGAGAGGGGTCATCCACTGGTCCTAAGAATCAGAGCCCAGAAGAGAGCAGGCGCTCTGAGGGAGAGCCTGAGCAGACAGATCCGAGGACAGCAGGTGAAACAGAAATGGCACCACAGACTCTTAATTTGTGCACGAGTGAGGAAGAGGCCTGGGAAAGCCACTGGGGAGCATTGGGCACGGAAGGAGGAGGGGCAGCTCAGCCCTGGAGGCCCTCGGTGACACGTGAGCACGCCCGTGCACTCCCACACTCAGCCCAAAAGCCAGCGTCTTAGTTAACGGACAAATACGTAGACGCTCCAGCTACCTCAGGACGAAGCAGAGAGAGCTGCCCACGGCCCTGCTGGAGTCGGCGGCCCGAGCAGCCGGAGAGAACGCAGGATGCACAGGACTCGGGAAAGTGCCTCTGTCTGTCCTCAGTTGACCTGAATGTCTGTCAGAAAATCTCGGGAGAATCTGCCGAATAATTACTACACAGGGAAAAGATTTAGTGAAAGAACGGGGTGTAAAATTAACCTGCAGAAATAATCAGAAGATTTCATGGGAGGAGAAGGCACCCTTCACACACAGCTGGGTGGATGGATGGAACCCACCGGAAGACACGGGAGCGCCCTTAAATGAGAGGAGAGCCCTCGCTCCAACTGAATGCGAACATCCAGTAAAACAAAGATGTCAGTTTTCCTTCAGTTTATTCACAGTTTGATCCCAGTAAAATTATCTTCACCTGCTGGGGGCGGGGGTTGGGCAAGGTCATTATACAGTTCATGTGGAAGAATAAGTAATTAAGCGTAGCTAGAAAAAACCTGAAAAAGGAGCACTGACAGGCGGCTGGCCAACCACGTTTTACAGTGCATGTTTGAGAGAGTGTTAAAAGTTAGCCCATGAATAAACAGAGCAACAGAACAAAGTGCAAAACCCCAAACAAGCACAACCGCGTGTGGAAATGTAGCGCAGCGTGTGATCAGCAGCAGCATCTCAGACCGGCGGGGAGGGCGGACCCTTCGACAAGGGGTCGCGGGCCGGGAAGACAGCGCTGCGTCCCTCACGTGGCACACCTGGAGGAACTGCAGATGAGTCAGGGCCCAACTGAAACAGTGAGGCTGAAAATACTAGGACAAAGCAAGGGCTGCAGTTGCCTTTACGATGGGAAATTTGGAAAGCTTTGAATTGTGGCTCAGAATTCGGTAAAATGAGAAAAGCGACTGTTTTTAAAGGAAAATCAAAAGATAATTGAATGACCAACCTGAAAAAAGATATTGCCACATATTACAAAGGGCTAGTATCCCTGAATAAAAATAATTCACTTAAAAACGCACATGGTACTTAAAAAGTTCCTGACAGACTTCCCCAGAGAGGCATCCAGGTGGCAGCCAGGTCAGCACACGAGGCAGAGTCAAGCCGCAGGGAGACCCACGGCACTGACGCTGCATGCGGGGAGAATGCGCGGACCCGCACGGCCGTGCACTGCTGGGGGGGTGGGGCACAGAGTGTCCCCTCGCTCGGGAAACACTCGGGCAGAGTCTTAGAAACCAGACACGTCGACCGTATTCGCAGGTGTTCACCCTGAAAGGAAGCGTTTGTCTCTACAAAGACTTGTACAAGTAATGGACGCTGTGCTCAGCGGCAGCCGGAACCGGAATCTGGATCGCAGAGCTGAGTCCCGTCGACAGTGAAAGACAGATCGAGGGACGTGTGTGCAGTGGAGCACCGCACGGCATGAGAGACGAGGGAACTGCCAGTGCCGTCGACAGCGTGGGCTCCTCTCCAGACGGCTACCCTGAGTGAAAGAATGATCCACAAAGTAGTACATCTCATTTGAGTACATAAATGTAAATATGCCGTTTTGTTAAACTGGTAACACTACAGACGACAGTAGCAGAAAGCCCGTCGTAGGGCGTGGGGCGGGAGTGGGGGGATGGCAGTGGGAGGAGGCTCAGAGGCACTGGGGGCCGGTGGACGCGCCACCTGGTCAGTCACACGACGGGTCCCCAGTCCCGCCGAAGCGTGATGCTGCGCACCACATGTGCGGTTCACTGCACGCCCGTTGTGCCTCCGCAAAGCTGGTGTTTACGAGCAGATGAGAGTAAATCATCGGGAGGCCTTCCGTGTGTGCGCATGCGTGTGTGTGTACGTGTGTGTGATCACGTGGGCTCCTAGAGATCAAAAGAGGCTCGAGAGTCCGAGTATTGAGTCAGATTGATTAACTCTTAATTTTGTGAGATAAGACAGTGGTGCCGAGTGAAAGCCCACGTCTGTGGACATAGTGAAGACTGTGGGTGCAGTTATACGAGCTTGTGATGTGCTTTGAAATCTTCTCAAATGATTCAGAGGGAGAGTAGATGAAAAATACACAAAAAATAGGGATAATTGAAACTGGGTAATGGATGCAAAGAGGTTCAATAAATTATCTTTGTATATTTTTAATTCCCTCTAAAATTGTTATGTTTTTATGACTTTTTTTATCCTCAGGATAGAATCCAAGGCATTTCTCCTTTTAGCCCCCACAGTTTAGAGCCTGGTTCTGTGTCCAGTGGCCACCTGTCCCCGTATGCCTGTCTGCGTCTGCTGTCCCCATGTAACTACTAATAGGGCCCTCTGGCTCTCAAAGCGTTTCAGTCGGAACAGTGAAATGGTGCTCACCCTAGTCATCCAGTTCATGCAGAACTGGGATTGCCTTCACGTACCCGCGCTTCACGCCCGTGTGCCTTCACTGCCCTGTCTTCGTCCAGAGTCCCCTGTGCGACCCCCACGCTTTTCCCTGCCAGATGCCTTCCTGTTGCGTTGGCCAAGCCTTGGCGCGGGCATCACCCCCCAGAGCCTGCCCACCTTGCCCCCCTCTGCTGCCACGCCTGCTGGGCGAGCTCAGGTTGCTGTCCTTTCATCTTGGGTTCTTGGCGTCGGGCAGTGCCTGACAAACGCAGCCCTAGAGATTCTCGGACTCCGCCCCTCGGTGCCTCCGCCCTGGAGGGTGTGCGTCCCTTCCTGAGACCACGGGGCGTGGCAGTGGCAGAGGCCAAAGCAGCACTCGTGACCACGTCCGTGCCCCGCGCGGGTGACGCGATGAGCTGTTTCAGGGAGTGTCTGAGGCGGCCCTTTATTGAGACGGAGCTGAGACAGTGGGCGTCCACAGAGCAGAGTGCGGAAACTGTTGGCGCAGTGGGGGGGCTCTAACATGTCCCGGAAGTAGGTTCTGACAACGCCACAGTATTTCCAATGCTTATTAATACAAAACGCAGTGGCGACTGTGCCGCCTGGTCTTTTGACGGTGTCCCCTTTCTGGTGACGCGCCCAGAGCACCGGCTCTGTGCAAAGACTGCAGCCGCACTCTCGCTGCTGTGACCTGGGATACGACGTGGGGAACTGGGGCCTCTGTCCGCGTAATGACTTTAAAATAAAAAACGCTATTCAGGGATCTTGCACTTAATGTCTGTTTTTCTTCACACTGTTCATAGCGTCGTCTCGGAGATGCAGCCAAGAAAGCCATCAGCAAGCTGACGACCAGAACCGTGAAGAAGGGAGACAAGGTACAGTGACGAGGTGCCTGTGACACGGCTGAAGGGAGACGGCAGTCACGCGTTTGAGCTGGTGGGAGGGAATATTTATTTCCCGGCCATTTGTGTCTCATTTCATAGAGTATAATTTTCTCCAGGAATATTCTAGCGCTTTGCTTTAAACTGGCTTCTCTTTGAAATTGTGTGCCTGGTGTGCCTGCCATTCAGAGGCCGGGCCAGTGCTGGGCTTCCCTCGCCCTGGCCGCGATTAGCTTCGCCGGGTGATATGGCGTCACACCAGCCATGGCGCTCCCAGAATTTCCTTCTGGGGAAGGACACGAGGTGGCCAGGAGCGTGTGTTGTCCCGTCTGCTTTGAGACTTGGCCGTGTCTCCTTCGTGTCTCTTTTCTTCGCCTGTTACATGGAGCACCGGCTAGCAGGGGCTGTCTCTGTGGGCCCAGCAGCTGGCAAGGAGGGCACGGCGTGTCGGGGCCTGGCCGGAGCCCCGCTTCCACCCTGTGAGGACAGGACAGCAGCCTAAAGTGAGACCGTCACAGTTACCCAGAGTGAAAAAGTCCCCACTCCAGAAGCACGACACCGAAGCCGTCCTCCGCCCTCACCCGCTCCGCTGCTCCCGCAGACAGCTGGGCTCAGTTCAGGTGGCCTCTCACCTCCACCTCGCCACGCGATTGCTCAGCTCACTTTATCCCCACGGCCTTGGCCCCACCACACCCTTTGCCCCGACTCCGCTCCGAAGGAGGGGACGTGTCAGCACACTTCACTGCACACTCCAGGAAGAAAGCAGGACACACACTGGCAGGAGAGAGGCGGGGCGGCCCTGCCGCAGGGGCCTCCGGCAGCCCCCTTGCCTTTACCCTCCTTTGTCCCCAGGCCAGCACAACACCGCGCTTCCCTATCAAAGCCCACACCTCCTCTCCGTGCGGCTCACCTAGCCCTGTCAGGAGGTGGTGCGACGGACCGTGTCACCTGTCCTGGCCCGAGTTCCTGGAGATGCTCCATTTGACAGCAACGCAGGGACACCTCTCCCCACACCAGAGACAGAAGGGCATGGTTACTCTGGGTGACTGGACACCTGGTTGAACCTTCCCAACTCTTGATAAGGTCCAGCATCTAGTTGAGCCCAAGAGTTCTGTACCCCAGATCGGTGACTGTCCTTGGGGTGGGTCTCCAGGGAGCCCTCTTCTGGGGGCTCCTGGAGAGCACCAGGTGAGGAGGTATGCAGCGACACCTACAGGCCAGGGAGAGGCACAGCAGGAGTGGGAACCAGATGTGAGCTCTGTCCAGGGTCACAGGTGGTTTGAATCTTGAAAAAAAGTAGAATTCTGACTTCTGTTCACAAACAGAATTAGTATTAATTGTTACAACATACTTCCAAGACAAAATTGGTCGGTTTAGATATAACTTGGGTCGATATAGTTAAACAAGTGGACACATTAAATTTTTTCATAGCCTTTCACTTTGTGAGAACTTGTTTCTAGGCGTGACCACAGGAAGGTTTTTACCAGGGTCGTTTCTCCTGCACCGATGCACTTTGGGCCGTAGTGCGTGACTCTGGTTTCTGTGTTCTGCGTTTCAGGAAACGGATCCAGACTTCGACCACTGCGCCGTCTGCATAGAGAGCTACAAACAGAATGACGTGGTCCGGATCCTCCCCTGCAAGTACGTCGACTTTCCTTGCTTAAAAGAGAGCACGGCCTGAGCGGTCTGTGCGCCTCCCCCTCGGGGCGGGCCTGGGCCCGCCTGCCTGCACGCTGCCCCTGAGGGGCTGCAGCAAGTGGTAGGCCGTGCCCCAGCTGGGACAGGCCGCACAAGCCTTCCTGGAGTCCTGGAGTTAGGAGAAACGTGGGGCACAGCCCCCAGCCACCCCCGTAGTCTAGAGAGCATCGAGGTCGAAACTTGAACTCTGCAACTTCGGCGGGTTTGGAAACTAGCCCCCATTCCTCCCCTCCTCAAATCAGAACTCGGCCCCAGGCCCCAGGCCCCAGGCCCCAGGCCCCAGGCGCATCGGCAGCGTGGGCAGGGCACCTGAACTGGGGCATTGGGTGTCCTTTTCTGAACCCGGGTTAGGCGGAGCGGGAGGGTGGCTGGGTGCTGTGTGGGAGGCACCTGTGGAGAAGCCTGAAATCGAAGATGTCTTGTCTCCCACCCCCCTGTGCTCACAACACGGCCTCACAGCCACGACCCTCTCGTGTAGGATGCACACGAGGGAAACAAGTAGCCGCGCTCGTCTCCACAAGCCTCCTGCCCAGGTGACAAACGCAAGGCCCCTGGCCGAATCCAGCCCTCCACCTGGCTTCATCCGGCCCGGCACCTTGTTCCTCCCTGGCGGCAGCGCCGAGCTCTCGCGTAGCTGTTAAGGAGTAGTTACACGTATACGGTCCCGAAATTACACTCGGCCCTTTGAAGGCAAACGAGGCTGACGTGGCCCCCGATGAAAATGACTCTGACACCCCTGGCCTCCTGGTATGATTTTATTACAGTGATCTGTTTTGAGCCTAGGAAAATCTGCTATTTAGAAAAACCATGGGACCTAAGAATAACTCATTTACATGTAAAAGTAAATCTGTGAGACTAAATGGGAGCCGTCCCATGGAAAGTCCGCTGAGGCAGTTACTGGTTCTCTGCCGTGTGGCCCCTCACGGGCCGAAGCAGGAGGCAAAGGGAGGTGCCCCTGCAGGTTGGGAAGAGGTCGGCGCACACGCCAGAAAGTGCGGCCAGCTCTCACTTGCTGTTTAGAAATCCCGCGTTTACCTGCACAGACTGTTTTGATGCCAGAACAACCAGGGAGAAGCCAAGTCTTTCCAGATCCTATCTTCCTGTTTCAGTCCAGGGTTCCAGAGCCGCCGGGGGCCTAGGAAAGGCCACGGGAACCGCTCGTGGCCATTGCTGACCTGAGGGTCTTCCTCAGGGGCCTCCGCCGGAACTGGGACATGTGGGCTTGCTGCCCATTCTCTCCACCCCCTGAGCGTCAGCTCTTGCAGAGTTCCCTTGACGGTTCTCTTTTTCCTGCCCACACAGTCCTGTGCTTTCAACCCCGCCTGTGCACCAGACTCTGTGCGGAGCCTTCAGAAGCAGAGCCCTGGGGGCGCGGGGTGTGTGTGCGCAGTTACGCTCTGAGAGGTCCTGACAGGGCAGGGCCACGCCCTCCCTGGGGGTCCAGAGCCCCGGTGGTCTCAGTCATTCCTGTGGCCACCTGCCACCCGAGGAGGCATTTCAACCTGTGTCTGTAGTCCATTTCTGAGTGTGAGAATCAGAACTTTTGCAAACCCAACGGCATTTCTGTACTTCCGTGGTTCTGGCTCCGCTCACTCCTGCCCTGCCTGTGTGTCCACATTCTGCTTCCGGTTTGGAGCAGGTGGACGTTTGCTACATTTACGTCTTCTGCCTCCATAAGTTGTAGCTCTCTCTAAACTACATCGCACCCCACACTCAGCAAAACATGTCATCTCATTGAAATGGCGACAGCAGCATGGCCCTAGGTGGGGCGAAAATTAACTCTGTGCATGGAGCAGCATTCCGTGGGACCTGAACTGGTAACTTTTGACCGGAACAGGGTCTCAGCCTTGACATGTTGACATTTGGGACCAGATCATTCTTTATGGGCTGGGGGTGGGCCGTTTTGTGCACTGCAGGGTACTTAGCAGGGTCCCTGGCTCCTGCCAATAGATGCCAGCGCCATCCCTCCCCGTGCCGCGCCCACAGCTGGACTGACCCCAGGTGTCTGCAGCAGAGCGCTGCCAGCCACCGAGAGCACAGCCCCCACTCACTCGCATCTCTGCTCCAGGTCTTCTCCCAGCCTTGCTGCCGGGGGTTCCTCTCAAGTCCCTTCCCTTTCGCTCTAGCCTTGTGCTGCGGCTTCCTTGTCCCCTCGGCCTGGACATTCTGCCCTTGCTCTTGGGTCTGCAGGTCTCTGATGCCGAGGAGACGCGTGACTCTGCTGCTTCTGCCCTTTGCTCGAGCTGCCCCGCAACTCTGGCTCCTCCAGCCCCGGGCACCGCAGAGCCCCCGTCTTGCCCCTGCCAGCTCTCCTGGTCTTCACAGCACTGTGTTGGGGTGTGCTTGTTCTCCTTAAACTCCTCGCTCACTCATCCCCTTCTCCCCGTCCACCTACACCTTCCCTCTCCGCCTCACAGAGAAAACTGTGGCTGTCAATCTGCTGAAACTGCTTCCTGAGCCCCCCACCGCCTGTCGGGCCTCCGTCCCTGGGCCTGGGCCTGCTCCTGCTCCTGCTCCTGCTCCGGCTCCGGCTGCTGCGCCCTCCAGTTCTGGTCCTTCTGTTGCTCTGCAGGGCCCAGGCCTTCCCTCACCGGTTTCCTGGCTCTGCGACCCGGCTCTGGGCACCGCCCTGCAGCTTCTCCCTGCACAGCCAGCCTTGGGAAGGGAGCTGCGTTCACTGTCCCTCTTCTCCTGAGCGCGGGCAGAAGAAAGGCCCAGGGGCTTTCCTGTCAGTCTGTCTGTCCTGGCTTTAACAAGCCTGCCTGGGGCCTGAACTGACCTTGCTGGCCTCTGACACTGACCTTTGCTTTCCGTCGTCTGTCAGGTTGTTGTGCTGTGGACGGGTGGTAGCTGGTGGTGTGCTGGGGCCCCCACCTGTGGGTCTCGGTAACAGTCGATCCTCCTGTGGGCGTTAGCCACCATGTCTTCGAAACGGAAAAGCTGTGACCTTATTTAGGCCTCATTTATTGAAAGGTCAGTCAGCCACGTTTTCTAGTGGTTGAACACACTCTTCATGAGTGGAGTGCCGCACCGTGCACAGGCACACTGCTGAGATGCCACGCTGGGAGCTAACGGGGGCCAGTCAGCGGGCTGTGGCACACCTGTCACTGCGCTGCCCCCACCTCGGAGGGCGGGCCTGCCTCAGCCGGTGTCTGGTGCCAGTCCCAGCCCGGGGAAAGAGCGCTTGTCTCTGACCTTGAATAATCTTGGATCCTTTTATATTTGCCAGGTCCTTGCACGGCACCACAAGGCTGCAGGGCTGGGACAACCGCTCCCCTTCACTGGAGACTCCGCCCCACCCCCAGCGCTGTGGCAGGCTGTGGGGTGCACTGCGTCCCAGTGCAACTGATCTCGTTCTTGTGTGCCGTGCGTTGCACACTCTGTATCCCAAAGTGTGTCTCGCAGAAGTAAAGGATTTTGTTGAAACTCTGACCTGCTTGTCCTTTTCCCGTTTCACTGCCCTGGATGTGGCCCTGCTTTTCATTCCAGCCCACCATTCAGCCTAAACACGTAGGGTCCTTGCCTGCTTTTGTGTGCACTTGCATGGCTTTGTTATTTGTATGGAGTCTTTTGTAACAGTGTGCAGGGGCTTCTCTGCAAGGTCTAGCTGACCCAGGTGCTGCCCTCAGTAGGGGGCACCTGGAGCCGGCAATAGGTGATAGGTCACTCTGGTGCCTGGCACACCCGCCTGTGCCGTTTATTGACCGTGTGAGGCACTGCGGCTACTCCGCCGGGACATGTGCCTGATGGCGCTGTTCAGGGGTCCCGTGTGTGCAGGTTTCACAGGCTGCCGCTACCCCCCTCGGCCCAGCTCTCAGCGTGTGCAGCCGGGAGACAGAAAGGGCACCTGTCCAGGGCAGATGGCACAGGGGCTTCGCCTGGGGGAGGTGAAGCCCCTCAGATCTCACCAAGCTCAATGAGGAGCCAGAAACGAGAGGGCGGAGTTAGTGGCTGATGGAGAAAAGAAACAAGAGCAGGGCAGCTGGTCCTCAGCAACCCAAAGAAGGACCAGACTGCCGACCTCCGGGCGAGGGGGGCGGGGAGGGGTCGCGGGCTGACTGGGCTAGGGATTGGGGCTAGGAAAGCCGTGGGTGGACAGACAGTCAGAAGGAAACGGTTGTGCTTTTTAAGAAAATACTTCTTTTGAATTGCGAGTCGGCTAAGGAAGGGAGGCTCTCTGGGTTTGGGCTCCCTGAGAACCAGTCCATCTCTGTGTCCTCTCCTGGGTGCCCACAGCAGGGGGCTGAGCGCCTCCCACTAAATCAGCAGACCTACCAGGAAACGCCCAATACCGGAAACACCTGTAACTGAGTTTTAAAGGAAGAAATGAGCAAGGAGCGGTCAACCTCGGCAGCTTTAGAGATGAAACCCGGGGGTGTACTGTTTTGTTCTTCCTGAAGAAGCAGAAACAGGCCAGAGAGGCGGGACATAGCAGGGGAAGTGCAGAGGCCAGGGGGAGAGGACTGGGCTGGCCCCAGGCCACCGCTTCGCACCAGTGTCTGGGGTCTCCACACACACACACCTGCCTCAAGCCAGCTGCCCAGCCACCCCTGGACCCAGTGGCCCTTCTGGGTCACATGACCCTGTCTCTTCTGTCACCTGTCAGCATAAAACTGGCCTCGAGAGCCGCCTTGAACTCCCAGCCCCACCGACCCTGGGCCTCCGTGGGCCTCCCAAACACCTATGCCAGATACCAGACAGATGCGCCCTGGTGGGGGAGGGCCTGGCATGTCCGTCAGACCTAAAGGGGCCTGCATCCCTGAGAGACTTGAAAACCTAGTTCTGGTCTTTGGTAGACGGCAGCCGCCGGGCACAGAGCCTCCATCGAGGACACGAGTGACGAGAGCGGGGCCTGCGGTGGGCCCTGGGCGCGTGTTTGGTCAGGTCTCCAGCTGCTGCTCGGGACTTCTGCCTCTTCAGTAACAGCCTTCAGATTTAAACAAAAGCCTTCAGGAATGGTTGGGCCCTGGTTCGGTGCATCCTCTGGTCCAGTGCAGGTTGCAGACTGGACTGATGAATTCAGTCTTCAAGATCTTTGTTCAAGATCTTTGTATCGCCCACCAAGTGGGCGATAGGGGGATGGGTGTGTATTGTTCGGGCTGAAGTGGTCAGCACAAACGTTTCTTCCAAATCCCAATGGAACAGTTGCCACACCTCTTTTTAAAATCAAAACTGCATTTTTAAACAGCTGTTCTTTAACTTTGTAAACTTATATAAATTAAAGTTTTAAAGACATACTGTGGTTCAATATGGTATCTTTCTCAAAATTTCTTCCAATTCCAAGACACGACTCTAGTTGCTGCCAAGGACCCTGGCATGGGCCTGCCTCTTCCCGGGCGGCCAGGACCCCAGCCCCTCAGCTGCAGAGGGACCGGAGTCGACCACCTACACTGCCGTCCTCCCAGAGGGCACGCTCCTGCCCCAGGGTGGCGACCCTCCATGGCTGACTCGTTCACTCACTCACCTGAGTGAGAGAGAATCGCCTCCTCTCTCTCCCTCTAATATTTCAGCCAAAATGGCTAAAATACAGTTTATCCTTAACGATAATCCCAACTTCCCTGTAACTGACACAGACACTTAGCGTAGGTTGCTTACAGTTTTCGTTTTGTTTTCTTTTTTTATCCTCACCTGAGGACATCTTTTCATTGCTGTTAGAAGGAGAGGAAGGAAGAGAGAGAAACTTTAATGCGAGAGATCATACGAGTCCGGACCAGGGATCGAACCTGCAACCCTCTAGTAACGGGACGACTCTCCAGCCCACCAAGCCACATCAGCCAGGGTGTTTATAGGTCTTTTGAAGTAATGTTTTAAGTGACATTTAGAGTTCCATGAAAGCAATAATTATACAGAGAGCTCATTTTACTCTTGTTTAATATATTTTTGAAATTCCACTTTCCTTCTGCAGCTGTTACAGAAACCACAACTGATTTCTAAGGTGTAATTCATTGTCTTAATTCTTAACAAATTTCCTAAGTTTTCTTACGTGGTTTTTGGAATTTGGTGGCACAAGGGGCCCCAACAGCCGAACGCCACCTCCCCCTTCTCACTGTGCATTCTCGGGCCCGGGGGCCCGGGTTCGGCAGGCTTTCTGTCAGCTCTTTGTGGATGAGTGGCTTGGCGTTCCAACCTCGCCGTGGTGTGGTGTGGCATTTCTGACACAGCTGTCCCTTTTCACAGGCACGTGTTCCACAAATCCTGCGTGGACCCCTGGCTCAGTGAACACTGCACCTGCCCCATGTGCAAACTCAACATCTTGAAGGCCCTGGGAATTGTGGTGCGTTGCCCATTTTGTTCCTGCTCTTCACGTGGCGTCTTTTCAGAGTGCGACGTGGCAGCCCAGGTGGACGGTCATGGCTCGGGGAAAGCCATGCTTGCTTTGCCACGTGGCCTGGCTCGTCTGGCCCACCTCGGGGAGCTCCTGGGGAGAGGGGGGCTGTGCGGGCCACCAGCAGGGCCTCTGGGCGACGGCTGTTGCTGGAGAGCCAAGGGGGAGACAAGGACAGGATTCTCCTGCGTCCCAGGACCTTTAAACACACAGAGTAGAACAGTCTTTGGGCTCCTGCTTTCCACGTACCATAAAGCATGTCACTGCTTACGTTTCTTCTTCTCGAACCTGCCCTCACCGTCCTGGGCGTGCGGCAGTGGCGAGCAGTGAGGGTGGGTGGTGCTAGCTCCAGATGGACCTGGGCCCTGGCCTTGGTCGGGCACAGGGAGCTGTGGCGACCAAGTGAGGACCTCGGACACTTCCTACCATTACAGTTCCTTCCTGAAGAGAAGTATATGTCCAGGATTTTTGCTTTTTATAGAAAACAACAACTTTCTGGTCTCAAAAAAAGTGAATGGGATTATGGGATCAAGTATAAAGGACACATGGACAGAAACTAAGGGGGGTGGAAATGGGAGGGAGGTGGGGAGCACAGGGTGGGCGGACTGGGACAGGAGTAAAAGACAGAAAACTGTACTTGAATAACAATTTAAAAAATGTGAAAAAAAAAGTGAATGAATAATGTCCTTAAGGAGCAGACAGTTCAGTGTGGCCACAAGATGAACTTCTCACATCAGCTCCCGGGGGGCCGTCCGGGTGGGGCCCTGAAGCAGCCCCCGGCCCATTGGCCCTCCGCCCGCAGGCTGGCGCAGCCGTGCCTCAGGGTCCTCGCACCCAGCGCCGCGCCGCCCGGCTCAATGCCACGGGCCTGACTACCAGTCACACGGTACACGTGTCTCCAGATGCGGCCAAGTGTCCCTGGGGGGAAAAGTCACCCACTGGAGTTCAGCACAGAGCTGCTGCCTCCACGTCTGGCCTGTGGCAGGCACTTGGAAAAGGCTAACTTAGCCTCTTTGGTTGCCTCCAGCCTTCCTGGTGGTCTTGTTTTTCAAATCCTGTTTTTTGAGCTGCTGATACTTTTTCCTTCCGCTGTTAGTGAAAATCCTTCCAGAACATATTCTGAGCACCCATGGGTCCTTAAACATGAAAGACAGAGTCAGCCTGACTAAGGGATGTCGTTATGTGCCCCCGTCTCCCCACTGCTGTGGGTTCTCACTGAGGCTGCGGGCCCGTCCAGAGCACAGTCCTGTCTCTCGGGGAGCCGTTCATGGGGCTCTGGCCGGCTGTCACTTCTCTGTGCGGAAGCCTTTCTTGGCCACCGGCCCCAGCTCTGCTTCCAGTGTGCTGTCTGCTGTGGGCTGAGAGTGCAGGGGGCCAGGGAAACCGGACAGCCCTGTTGCAGAGTCAGGAGACTCCGCGTCCACCTTGGCCCAGGCAGCTCTGTGCCTCTCCTTCGGGGCAGATGCTAGGCCTTGAAACAGCCTTCTCACAGTTCGGAAGTCAGTGCAACATTATTGGCTCTTGCCTTGGAATCTGACTTGTGTTTAAAGGGGAAGATCTTCAAAAACTGGCCCCTAGAGAAGTGGGGCATCCCAGAGAAGCGAGTGGGGTGCTGGGCCGCCCTGTGTCGCCGCGGTCCTGGAGCGTCGAGCCCAAGTTCCACACTGGACTTGGTCAGCGGCACACCGACGCCCCGCCCTGCCTGGGGGCCTCGCCCCCCGGGCCACCAGTGCTGTAGAAAGGCGGAGTGTTCGGTTTCCCATTATGATCGATTTGGGGTTTTCTTTGTAGGAGACTGCCTGTTTCTTTTAAAGAGAAACCTTTGGGTGAGAGTGGAAAGGGTGGAGGGAGACAGAAATGATTGGGGATCGTGTGGAAAGAACTTGATGAAGTCTTTTCAGCGCAGTGTCAGTCTTTTGAAATGTCTTTCTCACAATCGCTCCCGCTCCCCGCCCCCGCCCCCGACTTTGCAGCCCAGCGTGCCATGCACGGAGGGCGCTGCGTTCGACATGGAGCGGCTCGCCCGCGCCCAGGCGGCTCACCGGCGGCCGGCCCTCGGCGACCTCGCCAGCGACGCCTCCCTGGGCCTCGAGCCCCTTCGGCCTTCGGGGACCTCGCCTCTTCCTCAGGACGGGGAGCTCACGCCCAGGACGGGAGAGATCAACATCGCCGTGACAAGTAAGTGGGCCTGTGCCAGTGAGCGGCCGCGTGCTGCACTGCGGCAGGTGGGGAAAGTTCCAGGGGAGCACTGAGGCGGTGACTCGGTCTGCACCCAAGAACGTAATGGGTCTTTTTGTTAAAACAGCCGTGGGGGACAGCTAGGCTGGCTCCATAGTAAGGAGCCTGTGTGTCTGTGTGAAATGAATAGCAGTGGTGTGTTCAGAGGTCTGTCTCGGGTGCTGTCGTAAACACGTTTGAAATGAGTGTAATGCACACAGGCCTTCGGGAGGGTCCCGCTGGGCTGTGAGGAAGGGCGGCAGCCCTTGGGGCGGGGGCGGCCGTGAGCACCAGCGCCTGCTGCCTCCTGGGCTGCGGGCAGCCCCGCCAGCCTAAGAACGGACCACGTTAGGAAGAACGGAGGGGCCAGGGGCTGCCCACTTCCTTTCACTCTGTTCACGAAGGTGGGTGTCTGGGCGCTGAGCTGGGTGGTGCAGTTGTGCATCAGGGGAGAGAGGCCAAGGGGAAGTGTGCCCCGAAGCTCGTGGGCTGACGGTGACTGCCGCCATCACTGAGCCGCTGGCAGGGAGAGGAGCACCGGGGTGTGGGCAGCCAGGCCCAGGTGCGTGCAGGTGGCTGGCGTGCGTGCGTGGGGCCGTGTGGGCTGTCTCCGTGACCAGCCGCTGTCTGCCTCAGTTCCACTCTGTCCTCGTCACTCCCGTCTAACCGCCCCGCGCTCACCTCGCCACACTCTGCGCTGCCTTCCCCAGTGTGCGCTGTCGCTTGCCTGCAGCTTCAAGCCCTAGACCTCCCGGGACTCCGCTCAATTTCGAGTCCTACCGCTCAAACAGGCCTCCCCTCGCACAGTGAGCCTCGTGTGGTCTGTCCGTGAGTGTGCACAGGCTTCGGTCTGCCGCTGGTCTGACCTCGGGGGGACTCTGCTCAGCTCTGAAATAAGTGAAACCGATCTTCCATGTGGCTTGACTCACTTCTGACCATTGCCCAATAATTTGTTTTCACCGCATTTCATATTTTCCTGCTTTGGTGTTGAGATTTTTTTTAGTTGATCTAGTAGTAATAAAAGAGATGAAAGGTGTTTGTTTATTAATGAGTTCTGTAGGCCCTTCATTGATCAACATTTATTGAGCACCTACTACAATATTAAGTACTGAATATTAAGTACGTATTTTATGTGTAAATATCCTCTTAAAATCTTCTATTTTGATGATAAAGAAATCACTTCATTTATCAAACCAATCCCTGTTAGCAGATTTTGTGCATGTTGATAAGTAAAGCCGTTTGGCTGAGTTACCCCGGAGCTGCCTGTCTCCTCCCCAGGAGCTGTCTGATGGCAGCCCAGCGCGCTCAGCCCGCACCGGCTGTGTGCTGGGCCAGCCTCGCGCAGGCATGCACACGCACGGCGGGGACCAGGTGCCCAGGCCCTGCCGCGGGGACCACGCCGAAGGGCCCCGCGCCCATTCTGTTTGGTTGGGATGGTGTTTACTGCCTCCGATGACTAGGTTTTGTCACTGAAACTCCACGCGCGCGTGGATGGAACATTCAGAATTCAGAAGCACAGGCGTGATTGGGGTTCTGAAAGTAAGTCTGCTTATCGTGCACAAAAGTCTCTAAGGAAAAACAGTTAAGAACGCTGTGGTTGTGAGCTCCTTGATACTGATGACCAGTCATCTCTTATTTTTTTTAAGTGCCAGTGTACATTTTTCCAGACTTAACGTGTATGCAGGTGAAGTAGTGGATTTTGTATAGGCTCTTGAGTGTTTGCTTTGAGTTAAAGAAAAACCTTGTGAATTGGCTCCACAAATGAGAAGTTTGCGATCTGAGGAGCAGAGGCTGCACTGTTATTTTAAAAGAACAACTTGGCTACGTCTTTTAATAAAACAAACCAAGGTGGACAGAGAATTAAAGATCACCACCTTTAAAACCCAGTGAAAGTAGAATCACCTTTTTCTAGAGAAATTCCTAGGTGCACACTGTCCAGCGTAGTTGTGGGGCCCGTGGAAACCAGGATAAGAGACGGCCCGGCACAGGCAGCTTCTGCACGGGAAGGGCGGCCCTGCCGGCGCCGCGCTCTCTCTGCCGTGGCGCAGGCATGCAGGGCTTCTCCGTGGAACACTTCGTTAAGCCAGCCCTGCGTAGTGTGTGCCCCAGGAAACGGCTAGGGTTCAGACGTCCAGGCTGTCAGATTGGTTCTTAGGTTATTTTCAAGATTCTCAGTAAGTATTTTTAGGTGTTACTTACACGACAGTCGTTGAAAAGTTAAGAGAAAATATGAACTGACTTCCTGGATCTAGAGCAAGACGAGGTAAAAGCCCTCGGAGTTCTGTGTGCCAGAGGTTCTCGGCTCTCTGCCGGGCAGGTGTCTTGTGGATCACCCGTCCTTCCTGCCAGGGCACAGCAGCCCAGGCACCCAGCACCGCTTCCAGCAGTGCGCTCGGGAAGGGAAGTCCTTTCCGGGAGACACCGATGCCATGTGATGTTTAAACAAAGACCATAAGTGACCTGTGCACAAGAGAAAAGAATGTAGACGTGGGTGCCCTGGAAGGCCAGCCTGCGGGCTGCTTGGGGTGCCCCCAGGACCTTTGGGAGCCACCACTCTGTACTTCTAAGCCCTTGTCTAAGAATGAATGTCATGCGCAGAAGTGTCAAAATGAGGAAGGAAAGGTCACGTGCACGGCTAGTCTACTTACTCCACTGTCACTTCAGTTAACAAGTAAAAAAAAAGTCGGTGCCCACGTGCAATTCTGTACACATATTTTCACCGCACGGTTTTCGGTGGCCACACGCCTCGCAGACCTCAGGACGTGACCGGAAAGAAAGGGCGGGCCGTGCTCTCCTGTCTCCCGGCAGCTCCCACCACCCCTCCCACTAACCTGCTCTGGCTAGGAGCTCTCGGCAAACCTCCCGCTGCTTCACTGCCTGGGGCCGCTCTGGGCTCCCACCTCTGCTGACCTGCGCATCGCATCGTTGCTTTTGAGGGAAATGTTGACATCGATTTGACTTACGCCTTCTCCCCAGAGTGACTTCCTCCCTTTCCTTTGTCAACAGAAGAGTGGTTTATTATTGCCAGTTTTGGCCTCCTCAGTGCTCTCACACTCTGCTACATGATCATCAGAGCCACAGCTAGCTTGAATGCTAATGAGTAAGTAACAAATTGTTTTTCGGATTGCATGTGCCAGACGATCCCCAGAAAACATGTAGAGTACCTTTTGTAAAGATGGTGAGAATTGGCTTTCACCGGTCTAATACTGAATCTGATGGGATCATACCTAGCAAAATAACGTATTTCACGAACAGTGACTCAGATTGGCAGTCCGCCTCGCTCGGCAGCAGTAGCTCACCCGAGGCCAGATCCAGGGGCTTTCAGTAGCCACACCTGAGAGGGACGCGCCCGTGCCGTGCAGATGCCGAGGGAAGCACCCAGTCGTGGGAGAAAGCACGTCCGTGCCCTGACCACTGCGGGAACAGCCCCTGTACTCTGTGCCCGTCGGACTTTACCTGGAGTCTGATGTCTGAGCATTTGCTGGACCCCTGGCCGGAGGTCAAGGAACAGTGACCTGCAAGAAAGAAGAATTGGGAAGACTGTCGGGGGCGGGGGTGAAGGAAGTAGGGCAGAACGAGGACCAAAGGGCAGGTTACAGGAAGGCAGGTCTCACCTCGGCGAGAGGAAGAACGCCTGCCAGGGAGAAGGCCTGCTGTGGGGGGCGGGGGGCGCCCTGGACAGGGAGCCGGGTGCCGCCCGCTGGGGCCGGTGTCCATGGCAGGCGTCCCGGAGAGGGCATGGTGGGCTGGATGACTGTTCAGGTCCGTTTGGATCCCCTGATTTCCCAAGATTAGCTTCCCACAGGGACGCTTTTGGTTTTGCTTCTTTTGTTTTAAACACGGGCATTCACATTAGGATGTCACTCAGTCTTTATCACTGCTCAGGCAGACTACCCTGACATGGAAGCCTCTCTGGACAGCGCCTGGATTTGAGCACGGACGGTGCAGGCGGAGTCCACGTGCCGTCCGTATTCGGTTCTGTCTTCTGTTTTAATTGATTAATGCTGATCAGCCAAGTCCATGTCATTGATTTAATTTAGTGCTCCTTGTTCAGCCGTAGAAACCATGAGCAAGTAACTTCCCCTTCAGAGACGTGAGCTTTTTATGGCCCCTCACCCCGTCTGTTGACTAGATGCTTGTAGGAAGTCCCCTGGGGATCCAGGACCGGTGACGTGTCAGGGTGTGTCCCAGTCAGGTGGCAGTCTGCAGCCTTCCGGTGAGTCGTCTAGGCCTCATCCAGCAGGTCGCCGGCTGGCTGCGTCTGCTGGCCACACCTGGTGCGGTTTTACTCCAGCAGCACAGGGTCACATTTTAGTCATCTGTAAAGTAGGGATAACGGTGGGAGTGCATCACAGGGTGGAGAGAATTAGCATGTGAAGTGCTAGGTACAGTGCCTGGTACATAACAAGTGCTCAATAAATGTTAGCCAGCCGGCTCTACCGCGATGTTTAAGTTCTGTGAGCGTGCTAGCCATCAGCCTTTCTCATCTGGCACATGAACTCACTTTCCCTCACTAAACAGGGTCTGGGTTGGAGGGGCTCTGTGGGGGCCTGTGGCCCGAACCGCAGTTTGGAGGGAAGCACCTAGTCCACCTGCAGCCACTGCTTTTGCTTGCTCCCCTCCGACCGTCGGGCTGGGTGGCTTCCCAAGTGTCGGAAAACCACTCACGGCACCAGTGGGGTCGCTTTCAGAGAATTTCTAAGTCATTTCACGGTCCCCTTGCTGCCACTCAGTACTGCACATGCTCGGTTCCTGCATCAGCTGTTTCAGAGAACCTTCACGGGCCTGCCGCCGTCAGAAGTCCCAGAGCCCGGGACATGCCATCCCGGCTCCACGTGCAGGAGCCCGTGCAACTCGGAGACTAAGCCATCGGTCCGGGATCGGGCCTTCTTCCAGCCCGTCTCCCATCACCCTTGGGGCTGCCGTCACGCATCTGCATCCTGCTTGTGTGCCCCTGATCAGAGCCCCCCCCCCACAAGACGATGTTCATGCTCCCACTTCACGAGAGAGTGTGCGAGAGAGTGAGTGTGCACCTGTGCGTGCATGAGAGACGCTCACCGGGACGTTAGTGGGGATTATCCTAATTCAGTAGGCCTACGGGGTTCTTCTCTTTTATCGTGCTTTTATGTGTTGATTTTTTTTAATAGCATGAATTCATTATTTTGTTAAAAAGCCATTTTTAATTGTAGGAGATAATAGTCACTCAGTGTTTCCCCAAAATATTATGAAAGGTTTTAATTCCAAAGAAAAGTTTATTTCAGCAAATAAATTTGTAAGTATTCTCATTAATGAATTTTTTGAAATCCACTTTAGTTCTGTTTTTGCCTGTACCCAGACTTTACCAAAACGAGATTGCCTTTTCAGCTTAATAGCTCTCTTTTAATTTTCTAGGGAACCTCATTTCATTTGTAAGAGAGTCTTCTATTACAGTTCACTGTTCTGACAATATTGCACTGAACTTGTATGTGATTTCAGCAAGACCTTGACCCAGTCTAGTCACTTGTGAGCAAGATGAAGCGTTACTGGTGCGACATCAGGGCAGGCACAGGACACCAGCAGGTGGCCTCTGCCCCCTGCACTGCACGGACTGCCGTCCCTAGCAGGGAAAGCGCTGCCACCCCCTCACCAGGCCCTGCAGGGCTACCCAAGGCTTGTTGCTATTGGCTTAATCAGAAGTCAATCAAAAAGGCCACTCCCCTTCTACTGTGATGAAATTTTATTTTAAGTGCTCAACCAGGACTAATTGTGCTTTTAACTTTTTTAAAAGATTTTACTTATTTATCTTTAGAGAGGAAGGGAAGGAAAGAGAGACAGAAATATCAATGTATGTTTGTCTCTCGTACATCCCCTGCTGGGAACTGGCCTGCAACCCAGACATGTGCCCTGACTGGGAATCGAACTGCGACCCTTTGGTTTGCAGGCCTGCGCTCAATCCACTGAGCTACACCAGCCAGGGCTGCTTTTAATTTTTTGACACTGCAGACCTAGTGAGTTTTGAGACTTTGCAATATAAACAGGACAGTAGTCAAGCAAATAAACACATTTTTATATATTTGCTTTTCGTGTCTCTGTCTCTTAGTACCTGAGTAAGCAAGGTTATTGAAGTTCAGTTTCCAAAGGAAGTTTTCTCCTCCACTTCATTATTCAGATAGACCTTGTTAAAACCTAGCATTTAAAGACTTCCGTGTGTATCAGGCTAATTTTCTCTCGGTGTAAGAAAAGTAAGTATCGTCACCGTTTTTTATCTGAGGAACAAGCTGTAAGGCCTGTGGGTGCTGTGGGAGGTTTTGAGTTGAGCAGGAAGGCCAGCTCGGTGCCCCGACAGCCCACTTCAGTTCCTAGGTGTGGATGTTAGACCCTGAAATGTGCAGGGGACTGTAGCCTAAACATTCAAGATTGAAGCCGCCCAGGCAGGAGGAAGCGAGTGGGCAGACGCCGGATCCTGCAGCATCACCCAGACCCAGAGCCCTGGCTCTGCCGCTGGCAGGCGGGCTCAGGCTGCCCTGGGCCACATCAGAGGAATTGCTGCCTCTGTCTACTCTCTGCTCAGTAGCTCTGAATTGTCCTGCTCACACACTTTCAGAGGAGCACCGACACATCTCAACATAAGAGGGTCTGAAAATTAAGCATTTGATGTCTGGGGGTGCCTAGCCTAGAAAAACAGGAACCTGGGTGGGTGAGGTGAGAGGTGTCTCCAGGTGCTGGAAGGGCTCCCACAGACAAGAACAGCTCCCACGAAGAGCGCCCTCCTGTGGGGCCACGTTGTGCTCCCAACCAGGCTCACAGACGTGACTCCACTGCCCGGAGGAAAGAGCTTGCTGTCAGCCAGAACTGCGGCCCTGGCTCCGGGTGTTTGGAAGCTCGCGAGCTTGCCGGGACCCGCTGTTCAGGCAGCAGCCACTCAGGAACAGCTCCTGCGTCAGGTGCAAGTTGCAGGTTCCTTCCAGTCCTGAGAGTCCTTCCTGAGTTGGTCCCAACTGGCCCCTTCCTGGTAGCAATCAGAGCTAGAGGAGAGGGGCTAGGTTCTCTGCTGCCTTTTTTAGAACTGTATCAAAAGCAATGTTTTGTGTAAAGATTTTATTTAGTTTTAGACAAAAGGGGAAGGGAAAGAGAAAGAGAAGGAGAGAAACATCAGTGTGTGGTTGCCTCTCACATGCCCCCTACTGGGGACCTGGCCCACAACCCAGGCGTGCGCCCTGACTGGGAATCAAACCGACAGCCCTTTGGTTCACAGGCTAGCACTTAATACCCTGAGTCACAACAGCCAGAGCAAGAACTTTGAATTTTTACTTCCCAACTTATTACTGTTTGCTCACACTAGCACCTGTCTTCATTTTCCTGAGATAGTCTTTCTGGTAGCAGTGCCAGCAAAGATTGAACTTGCCTCCATTTGTTAATAAGCCTTCTTCTTTCTCTGAGTACTTACTTCTCCTTTCAGCCCCCCTGAGCCTGGGATATATACAGAGGAGTAACCCGAGGCCCAGATGGGCCGAGTGGCCCCGAGAAACGCCGTGGGTAGCGGAGCGTGGCATGGAAGCCCAGGGTTTCCGGGTTGGTCTCTTCTTCTCACACCACTGGGCCCTCACTTCTGCAGGGAGCCATGTAAGGGCTCCAAGCAAGGTGGTTGAAGGTGGCAGATTTGATTTTCTAAAGACATGATGACAAGGAGGATTAAAGGCAGTGGTCATTTTTTATTTTTCAGAAGTACCTTTAACACTGTGGCTGCATTAGTTTATAATTCCTTAGAAAGACAGAAAAATAAAGTAAGTTTAAGATTTTTGATTCACCCATTGAAAGTCCTTATATCTGATATCCAGCATTTGTGAGGAAATACTGTCAAAACAGAGCAGCACTTCCACGGAACTAGAGAACGTAATGAAGCCCAGAGCTCTCTCTGCAGGGAGGCGCTGGGAGCAGGCCCCTCTGCCGTCAGACCCCAGTGCGCCCCGGCTGGTGGCATGCTGGCAGAGCGGGAGCTGCCTGTAGGAGAAGAGACGGTCGGTGCCACCCAAAGGGGTCACTGGCCGCTTCTTCCTGAAAAGGGCTTCCTGCAGGGAGTGCCTGAGAACCGGGACAGGCAGAGTGAGGGCACCAAGTGAGGAAGAAGCGGAGCGGGTTCAGGGAGCTGTTCGCGTGGTGTGGACACTGCAGGTGGCGGTGGCGGTGGCCGTGACCAGCAGGCTCTGGAATGTAAACGCTGAGTGGCGCAGAACGCGCTTCCCGAGGCTGAGCAGCTGCTTTGGTTGGTGGACCGGAGGTGGGAAGACGAGCGAGCATAGTGAAACGCAGAGAGGGAGTCAGGGTGACTAGGAAGGAGATAAAATTGAGGAACTGTGAGAACCGTGTGCCGGAGAAAGACACTGGTCCAAGGCCCAGATCTGCAAGTCAGCAGAAAGCAGGGCTGGAGGTGGGATTGGGCGCCGCGGAGACGGAGCTGGCTGCACGGAGGGCAGGCGGCGGGGCTGTGTTTGCCCGAGGCCCTACAGGTGTCAACCTGGCAAAGGACTTGAAGTGCCTTCAGACACCTGATTTGGGGGTGCACACGTGTGATCAGGGACCCCTGTGAGAGAACCAGACAT
This sequence comes from Carollia perspicillata, assembly GCA_004027735.1. Taxonomy (NCBI): domain Eukaryota; kingdom Metazoa; phylum Chordata; class Mammalia; order Chiroptera; family Phyllostomidae; genus Carollia; species Carollia perspicillata. Next base: position 44,370 of record PVKM010003331.1, read on the forward strand.
CCGTGGGAGACTGCATTCTTCAAATCTTATTTCAAAATAAAAGTGCTGTTCTTGTCTGAGAAGGGGGAGCATGTTCAAGGACACGGCTACAGGTCTCAGGACAGTCCGTGCTTAGAGCGCGTGTTTGTGTGCGATCCTCCTGCGTTTTTAAGCACAAAGCTGTTCGTGGGGAGTCCTAGTGCCTTTCCGGGGTGACCACACCCCTGGACCGCAGACCCAAAGCTGCTGAGTTCAGGGAGGCCTGTCGCCTTTCTGGCTCTGCCCCGGGGGGTTGGGAAGCAGCTGGGGACGGCGCAGGCCCCCTTTGGTCAGGCCCACTGTCACTGCTATTGTGAAACACGGACAACTGCCCTTTAAGTCCTGACCTGTCTCTTTCCTTTTATCCCGTAGGGTAGAATGGTTTTAAAGAAGACACAGACTGCTTTCTGACTGGTTGCCTCGAAGGAAAAAAGAACCTATTTTTGTGCAGCATTTACCAATCATGCCACACAAGCATTTATTTTTAGTACATTTTATTTTTTCATAAAATTGCTAATGCCAAAGCTTTGTATTAAAATAAATAAATAATGAAATGAAAGGCTGTGCCGTTGAGTGTCATTCACCCCCTTGGGTTGGAGGCCAGTCGAGCGATGGTGCGCCCAGACTTCTGCCATAGAGACAGCGTGCTCATGGTCCCCGGGGTGGGGGGCAGCGCCGCTCCCTCTGTTGGCATCCTCGCCGTTGGCTCCTACTGTCCCAAATAGGACCCACGCCTGGGCTCATGCTGTGTGGTAGTGCCGCTCGCCACAGCGGCAGTGACAGGACGTTGTGTCGCTTGCCGCTCTGCCCTGTACCTAGCAGAGTGCTTTGTACATAGTACGTGCTCAATAAATATTTGTGGGATGAAGGGTTGAGCGTAAGAAAAAATTTCCAAAATACACAACAATTAGTAAGAAACTATTATCTGTCTGACTTTTGAAAACCTAGTTTGTACAGCATTCTTTTTAAAAACAGCAAACTCTAAAAAGTTGGGTGAAAGCCATTTTACAGGTGTGAAGGAAACATGTTTGCTTCATTGCTGAGGAAAATGTTGAGCTATTTTGTTACAGTGAATCCTGTGCTCGAAGGACCATCAGTGCGCAGAACGTTTTGAGTGGCGAATTCTCAGCCTGAGGATGAGGACTGAGCCCGCTGGTGGCAGTTTCCTGCGGCAGTCCCCCTCGCCTCGGTGGAGGAGTGGGGCTCTTTTCTTTGTATTTTATTCACATGCCATAAAATTTACCAGTTTGAAGGAAAAGCCATTTCGGGGGGTTTAGTATATGCACAAGGTTCTACAACCGTCACAACTCCAACCCCAGAGCATTTCACCACCCAGAATGAAGTCCGTACCCATTAACGGCACCCCCTGCCCCCACCCACCTGCTGCCCAGAGGCCGCTCACATAGCCTCTGTCCCTGTGGATGTTATCTGGATGGAATCATACAGTGCGTGGCCTTTCGTGTCAGGCTAATGTTTTCGAGGATCATCCACATCGCAGCGTGTGTTGTACTTCATTCTTTTTTGTGGCTGCATCATATTACCCTATACAGATGTACCACATTTTGTTTTTGGTTTTTTTTCTATTATATTTTATTGATTATGCTATTACAGTTGTCTCAATTTTCCCCTATTCCCCCCTCCACCCAGAACCCCCGCTGCCTCGGCAGTCCCCCCACCATTGTTCGTGTCCATGGGTCATGCCTGTCAGTTCTTTGGCTACTGCATTTCCTGTAATGTACTTTACATCCCCATGGCTATTCCGTAACTACCTATTTCTGCTTCTTAACCCCCTCTCCTCTTCACCCATTCCCCCTGACACCCCTCCCATCTGGCAGCCATCAAAATGCTTTCCATATCCACGATCCTGTCTGTTCTTGTTTGCTCAGTTTGTTTGTCAGATTCACTTGTTGATAGATATGTATTTATTGCCATTTTATTGTTCATAGTTTTGATCTTCTTTTTCTTAAATAAGTCCCTTTAACATTTCAAATATAATGGCTTGGTAAGGATGAACTCCTTTAGTTTTTTCTTGTCTGGGAAGCTCTTTATCTGCTCTTCCGTTCTAAATGATAGCTTTGCTGGGTAGATGAATCTTGGCTGTAATTCTGTACTTTTCATGACTTTGAATATTTCTTGCTAATCCCTTCTAGCCTGCAAAGTTTCTTTTGAGAAATCAGCTGACAGTCTTCTAGGAACTCCCCTGTAGGTAACTGTCTGCTTTTCTGTTGTTGCTTTTAAGATTCTCCCTTTATCTTTAATCTTTAGTATTTTAATTATGAAGTGTCTTGCAGTGGGCCTCTTTGCATCCATCTTGTTTAGGACTCTCTGCTTCTTGACTTGCGTGTCTATTTCCTCCACCAAATGAAGGAAGTTTCCTTTCATTATTTTTTCAAATAGATTTCCAATTTCGTGCTCTTTCTGTTCTCCTTCAGGCATGCCTATGAAGCAAATGGTGGACCTCTTGAACTTGTCCCACAGGCTCCTCACACTATCCTTGTTTTTTTAGATTCTTTTTTCCTCTGGTTGTTGTGATTGATTGTATTTTGCTTCTTTATGTTCCGAATCATTGATTTGATTCTCAGCTTCATCCATTCTACTGTTATTTCCCTGTAAATTGTTCTTTATTTCAATTAGTGTATCCGTCATTTCTGACTGGATCTTTTTTATGCTGCCCAGGTCCCCACTAAGTTCCTTGAGCATCATTATAACCTGTGTTTTAAATTCTGCATCTGAGAGATTGCTTAGCTTTATTTTGTTTAGCTCTTTTTCTGGAGTTTTGATTTGTTCTTTCATTTGGGCCATGTTTCTTTGTCTCCTCATTTTGGCAGCCTCCCTGAGTTTGTTTCTTTGTCTTAAGTAGAGCTGCTGTGAGTCCCTGTCTTGGTAGTGTGGCCTATTGCAGTAGGTGACCCATAGGGTCCAGTGGCACAGCCTCCCCTATCACCCAGCCTGGGTACTCAGGGTGTGCCCTTTGTATGGGCTAAGTACACCCTCCTCTTGCGGTTGAGCCTTGGTTGCCATTGCAGGTCAATGGGAAGGATTTACCAGGGCCGGTCAGCTACAAGGACTGGCTGTAACCACTGACCACCAATCTCCACACTCCCTAGAAGATCAGCTGTGCAGGGGCAGGGTGATGGTTCTCCAGTATGGTCTGTAGCTGTCCACTGTGTACACTAGCCTTGGGGTTTCCTGAGTAGTGCAGGCCAAGGTCAGCCCCCACCTGTGTTTTGCCCAGGGCCACCCTGCATGAGCTATAAGGCAGTCTACAGATGGCTGCTACTTGTGCTGGGCTTGGAGGTTCCCAGGCGAAGCCAAGCTGTGAAACTAGGCTGGCTGCTGCCAGTGCCATGCCTGGGACCACTTAGCAAGGGATAGCGGGTGCTAGGGGTTCACTGAGGCCAGCTGTTGCTTGTTTGAAGGGATTTAGGAAGTTGTGAAGCATGAGCCAGGAGCAGCCATTCATATGAAAAAGCGACTCTTAAGAGCTGTAAGTTGGGTGGGACAGAGCCTCAGGGTATGTCCAAGGTGAGGCAAACAGTTTAGCAAGGTTAATGGAGACTCACATATGGCACCCACCTGCAGGCCCTGTCGTGTGGGGAGGGTTCAGAAAAGGGACAGTGGCCTCTGCCCACCTTTCTCTCTGGGAGAAAGCCGTCCCCTAGCTCCCATCTTTATGCCAGACACTTAATTTCCTCCCTGGATACCACTGGTGCCTTTCAAGCTATTACCCCGGAACTTAGAGGGAGTGAGTCTAGTTAAGTCTGTGTGGGGGTGTTCTTTAAGAGGAACTGCTTGGGACTCCAGAAGTTTCTCCCACCAACTCAATCCCTGCTGGCTTTTGCAGCCAGAAGTTATGAGGATTTATCTTCCTGGCACTGGAACCCTGGGCTGGGGGCCCTGGAGTGCGGCTAGGACTCCTCACTCCTGAGGTATCCCTCCTGAATTTTTATCCACGGCACATGGATTTGGGGCCAGCCCATTCTGCGTCTCTGCCCCTCCTACCAGTCCGGATGGATGTGGTTTCTTTAATTTGCTACTTGTTGGACTTCCCTTCAGCTTGATTTCTGATGGTTCTGAGTGATGGTTGTTCAATAATTTAGTTGTAATTTTGATGTGGTTGTGCAAGGAGGCAAGTCGTGTTTCCCTCTGCCACCATCTTGACTGGTAGTCTTGTACCACATTTTGTTAATCCAGTCAGCCAGGGATTGATGTTGGTTGTTTCCACCTTTTGACTATCACAAATAATGCTAGCATAAACATTTGTGAACATACCTTTTCAGTTTTCTTGGTACATTTCTAGGAGGGGAATTGCCGTGTCATAGGGTAACTCTTAAATTTAAATCGTTGAAAATCGACAAACTATTCTCCAAAGCAGCATACAATTGCACATCTCACCAGCAATGTACAAGGGTTCCAATTTCTCCACATCCTCACCAATGGCTGTTTGTTGATTTATTGATGACAGCCATTCTGACAGGTGTGAGGTGGTGTCTCATTTTGCTTTTGATTTGCGTTTCTCTGATGATTAGTGACATTGTGCATTTTTCATGTGTCTATTGGTCATCTATACGTCCTCTTCACAGAAGTGTCTATTCGAGTATTCCGCCCTTTTTTTAATTCAAATTGTTTGTTTTGTGTGTGTGTGTGAAATTATATGAGTTCCTTACATATTGTGGATATTGGTCCCTTATCAGATATATCCTCTACTGTTATCAGATATATCGGATATATCATTGGCTAATATATTTCCATTCAGTTGGTTGTTTTTTGTTTTTGGTTTTTTTTTTTTTTTTGCTTCTTTGATGGTGTCTTTCACTGTGCAGAAGCTTTTTAGCTTCATAACATCCCATTTATTTTTTGCTTTTATTTCTCTTGTGCAAGGGGACATACCAATAAAGATATATTGATGTCAAATCGTTTACTACCTATGTTTTCTTCTAGAAGTTTTATGGTTTCAGGTCTTACATTTAAATCTTTAATTCATTTAGAGTTTATTTTTGTATATGGTGTTAGAGAGTGGTCCAGTTTTATTTATATTTTTTGTATGTGTCTGTCTAGTTTTCCCAACACCACTTGTTGAAGAGACTATTGTTTCTCTGTTGTGTATTCTTGCCTCCCTTGTCTTCGATTAATTGACCTTATAAGCACGGATTTATTTCTGGGCTCTCTCTTCTGTTCCATTGATCTGTCTGTCTGTTTTGTGCCACAATTGTACTGTTTTGATTATTACAGCTTTTAGTAGTTTAAAATCAGGTAGCCTCATACCTACAACTTCATTCTTCTTTCTCAAGATCGTATAAACTATTTGTGCTCTTCTGTGATTCTATACAAATTTTAGCATTATTTGATATACAATTGTGAAAAATGTTATTGGTATTTTGATAGGGATTACATTTAATCTGTAGATTGCTTTGGATAGTATAGTCATCTTAACATTAATCCTTCCAGTCCATGAGCACAGTATCTCCTTCCATTTATTTGTGTCCACTTTGTTTTCTTTCTTCAGCATCTTAACAGTTTTCAGAACACAGGTCTTTCACCTCCTTCATTAAGTTTATTCCTGGCATTTTACTATTTTAGGTGCAATTATAAATGAAATTGTTTTTGTAATTTCTCCTTCTGATCCATTCATTATTAGTGTATAAAGGTGTAACAGATTTCTGTATATTAATTTTGTATTCTGCTACTTTACTGAAATCATTTATTAATTCTGTTAATTTTTAGTGGATTTCCTCGTGTTTTCTATATATAGTATCATGTCATCTGCAAATAGTGACAGTTTTACTTCTTTCTTTCCAATGTAGATGCCTTTTATTTTATTTTCTTGTCTGATAGCTTTGGCTAGGACTTCCAGAATGTTGAATGGGAGTGGTGAGAAACGGCATCCTTGTGTTCCTAATCTTAGAGGAAAAGCTTTCAGTTTTCACCATTGAGTGTCATATTAGTTGTGGGATTGTCATGTATAGTATTTATCATTTTAGGTAAGTTTCTTCTATACCCACGTTTTTGAGAATTTTTATCATAGATGAGTGCTGAATTTTGTCATATGCTTTTTCTGCATCTGTTGAGATGATTGTGTGGTTTTTATCTTTGATTTTGTCGACGTGATGTATCACATTGTTTTGAGGAATTGAACTGTCACCGCATCCCTGGTATAAATCCCACTTGTTCATGGTATATGGCCTTTTAAATGTATTGTTGAATTGGGTTTGCTGGTATTTTGTTGAGAGTTTTTGCATCTTTGTTCATCAGAGATATTGGCCTGTAATTCTTTTTTTTTTTTTATCTGATTTTGGTATCAGGTTAATGCTGTTCTTATAGAATGAGTATAGAAGCTTTCCTTCCCCTTCAATTTTCTGGAATAGTTTGAGAAAGATAGGTACTAATTCTTTTTTAAATATTTGGTAGGACTCACCTGTGAAGCTGACTGATCCTGGGCTTTTGTTTTGGGGGAGTTTTTTTTAATTGCTTCAGTTTCACAGTGAGTTATTGGTCTGTTCAGGTTTTCTGTTTGTTCCTGATTTAGACTTGGACTATTGTGTGTTATTAGAAATTTATCTATTTTGGTTGTCCAATTTGTTGTTCATAGTATTCTTTAATGATACTTTGTATTCTGTGGTGTTGATTGTAATCTCTCTTCTTTCATTTCTAATTTTATTTATTTGAGCTCTCTCTTTTCTTCAAGGCTCTTGCTAGAGGTTTGTCAATTTTATTTATCTTTTCAAAGAACCAGCTCTTACTTCACTGCTCTGTTCTATTGGTTTTTTTGGTCTCTGCTGCGGTCCGGCCATGGCAGAGTCCAGGGGTCCGCAGGTTGCGAGGGGATAAGGCATTGGCGATGAGAGACAGAATAACGACACGACTCAAAGGATGGTGAAATGCTGCTCCTCTTTATTGTGCAGCAAGCAATGTTTTATACTTTCTTTTTTGGCAAAGGTCGACATTTGTAGTTACAGTTGATCATATGAGCAGAAAACCCAAAACCCGGATATAAATTTCATTAATCTAACAACCTTTACAAATATTATCGTGGAAAAGAACATATTGACCTTAAGGGTGATAAACAACTTAATTATATAAGCAAGGTTTAACAATGACTATATTCTGAGTTAACTTTCCTTATAACAATGATTCAGTTTTTCTTCGTGAGTTTAGTAAGTTCTTTTTCCACATGGTTAGTCTACTCCGGACAACATCTTTTGTAACCTGTGATTAATTGTCTGAGGATACGGTACAGGAGTAGAGGGTATTTCTAATAATTCTGCTTGTTGTCATTAATCTATGAAGTCTTTAATTGGAACAGTTGGGAAAAGTTTCTTACTCAGATTTATTAGTTATTGAAACATTCTGGACAAGCACTAGTAGTCAGAGGGGAACTCGGCATGCCTTCAGAATTTCTCTCATTATTTTTATTAAACATTAACTTACCCTGAGCTGTGTTTTGTACATTTTTCATGTTAGTCAGACTCAGAATAAAAAACAAAAACTGTTCCTAGTACTAATGTTCCAGTAATAGTGATTAAACCTACTCCCATGCTATGTCCTCTCCCTGGTCTAATTTCTCCACTCGGGGGGTCAGAGTGGGGAGATTTTTCCTGACTTAGTTTCTCTTCTTGGGATATTTGTGTTTGGTCACTTACTTCCTCCTGTATGGGGGAAGTTTGAGGGGGTTTAGTCTGGACTTTTGTGGGACCTTTTTCTGACTGTGCTGTGGTCTTGAGATTTATGCCACGTCCTTTCCTCGAGGGATGGTCTCTCTTGAGCCCATCCCTCCACCACCTCTGGACTCTTGTCAGACAATCTGGCTTGGCGAGGACATGGCAGGTCTCTGTTTTGTAGTTTCTGATCTTTATTATTTTCTTCTACTTACTTTGGGTTTTGTTCTTTTTCTAGTTCCTTTAGGTGTGGAGTTGGGCAGTGTGGTTTATTTGGGATTTTTCCTGTTTCTAGAGGCAGGCCTGTGTAGCTATAGACTTCTCTCTTACAACTGCTTTTGCTGCATCCATACATTTTGGAAAGTTGTGGGGGGGGGTTGTCTCAAGGAGGTTTTTGGTTTCCTGTTTAATGTCCTTTTTGATCCATTGGTTGTTTAGTAGCATGTTTTTTAATCTTCACATAACTGTGTTTTTTCCAGGTTTCCTCCTGTAGCTGACTTCTAGTTTTGTGCCATTGTGGTCAGAAAATCTTCTTGATATAATTTTATTCTTATTAAATTTGAGGCTTGTTTAGTGACCTAATATGTGATCTCTCCAAAAAATGTTCTATATACAATTGAGGAAAAAACATGTAATCTGCAGTTCTGGGATGAAATGTTACATGAATGTCTATTAAGTCAGTCTGGTCGAATGTGACATTTAAAGCCATTTTCCCCTTACTAATTTTTTGTGTGAATGACCTATCAATTGAGGTAAGTGGAGTATTGAAGTTTCCAACTGTCATTGTGTTACTGCCAACTTCTGCCCTTATGTCCATTAATACTGGCACCTCCGCTAGGTGTGTAGATGTTTATATGTGTTACCGGTGTGTCCCCTGTTTGGATTAACTGCTTTATCGTTATGTAATGTCCTTTTTGTCTCTTTTTATGGTGTTTCATTTGAAGTCTTTCTTGCCCAATAGGCATATTGCTAGCCCAGCCTTCTTTTTATTTCTGTTTGCGTGGCATTTCTTTCTCCATCCCTTCACTTTCAGTCTGTGCATCTTGCAGGGGTGCCCAACCCTTTGGCGTCTCTGGGCCTCATTGAAGAAGAAGAAGAGTTGTCTTGGGCTGCACGTCAAATACACAAACACTAACGAAAACTGATGAGCAAAAAAAGGTTTTAAGTAAATTCACGGTTTTGTGTTGGACCACACTCATAGCTGTCCTGGGCTGCATGCAGCCCTCAGGGCACAGGTCGGACACCCATGAAAGTGAGTCTCTCGGAAGCAGCGTATAGAGGGGTCTTGTTTTTTATCCATTCAGCCACCCTCTCTCTCTTTACTGCAGTATTTAGTCCATTTACATTGAAAGTAATAATTGAGCCCTGGCCAGTGTGGCTCAGATAGTTGGAGCATCATCCCATGAACTAGAGGGTTGTGGGTTCGATTCCCTAGTCAGGGCACACGCCTAGGTTGCTGATTTGGTCTCCGGTTGGGGCATGCACAAAAGGCAACCAGTCAGTGTTTCTCTCTCTCTCCCACCTTTCCCTGTCTCTAAAATCAGTGAGCATGCCCTTGGGTGAGGATTAAAAAAAAAGAAAAGAACAACAAAAATAAAGTAATAATTGACAGGTATGTGCTTACTGCCATTTCATACAATGTTTTTTGGCTGTTTTTGTTGTTCCCTGTTCCTTTCTTTTGATTCCTTTCCTTTTGATCTGCAGATTTTCCTTAGTGTTTTGTTTGGGTTCCTCTCTTCATTTTTTGTGTATTTTTGTAGGTTTTTGGTTTGTGGCTACCATGAGGTTCATATATATCCATCTCTATATATAGTTTTTATATATATGTAGAGATATATAGCAGTCTATTTTAAGCTGATACATGTTCAATATCTTTTTGTTTTGTATATTCCCTATTATAGTTAGTTTTGCAACTTTTGTCTTTTAACCTCCCTATTGGTTTTTAAAGTGGTGGATCTATTGTGTTTGTTGTATAAATCTGTCTTTAACAGAGAGATTCTTTTCTTTCCTATATATCCTTATTTCTCATATGGCCTTTTCTCTTCTTCACAAAGAAGACCCTTTAACATTTCTCGTAAAGCTGGTTTCATGGTGATGGAGTCCTTTAGTTTTTTCTTATCTGGGAAACTTTTTCTCTCCCTTCAGTTCTGAGTAGTAATAACCTTGCCAGGTAGCATATTCCAGGGTGTAGGTTCCTTTCTTTTGGCGCTCAAAGCACCTCCTGTCACTCCCTTCTGTCCTGTAAAGCTGCTGCCGAGAAGTCAGCTGACGGCCTTGTGAGACTTTCTCTGTACGTGACTCGTTTCCTTCTTGCGGCCTTCAAACTTGCTTTTTTATCTTTAGCTTTTGCCATTTTAATTACTGTATGTCTTGGTGTGGGTCTCTTTTTAGTTCATCTTGTTGGAACTCTCTGTGCTTCCTGGACCTGGGTATCTGTTTGCTTCCCAAAGTTAGGAAAGTTTTCAGTCATTGTCTTTTTCACCTCTGATTGATTCTTTATGTTTTCTTCCTCTTTGTTGAAGTGCTCTCTGAGGTCCTGTGTTTTACTCTTCGAGTTTGTTGAGCATCCTTATGACTGTTTCCTTAAATTCTTTATCAGGCAAATTACTTATCTGTTTCATTAGCTTTTTTTCTTCAGCTATTTTTTTGTGTCTTGATTGAGGGAATATTCTTATCCCCCTATTTCTGTTTGACTTTCTTTATTCCTGTGTGTTAGATGAAATAGCTCCCTCTCCCAGTTTTGCAGAAGTGGTCTCTGTGTGGCCTGTGTGCCAGATGGTTTGGGTAGGCTAATGGTAGTCAGGGCAGGTGCATGTGGGCTCCTGGAGTGCGGCCTGGCCAGAGGAGTGGGTCCCGGGCTGGGCAGCCTGGTGTGTGCATGCTTCATTGCTCTTTGATCCCAGCAGGGCTGCCCAGTGTGCATGTGCTGTGCCCTGTCGCTTTAATTGACCATTTCCTGAGCTGGGTCTGGGCAGCTGCTCTGAACGTGCACATCACAATGCCCTACTCCTTCCAGTGGGGCAGCCTCGAGTGCAAGCACCACAGAGCTGTGCTAGTTCCCGCTGTGTCCAGGCAGGGGAGCTCCACATGTGGGTGCGACTTGGTGGGAGCGCGCAGCCGCGCTCTCTCTCCCAATTGCTCGAGTCACTTAGTCAGTGTCCTGAACCTATTTAGTGGCAAAGTCAGAAAGGAGAGCTGGGTAGCCTAGGGTCGGTGTTCCTAACCAGTGGCTACCCTTCAGCCCGAAAATGGGAGCCAGCCTTTGCTAAATGGTGCAGTTGTCACCCTAAAGAATTCAGAGCCTCACACCCTGCCTGGTGTGGCTCAGTGAATTGACTGCAGGCCTGCAAACCAAAGGGTCACCAGTTCAATTCCCAGTCAGGGCACATGCCTGGGTTGCAGGCCAGGTCCCCAGTAGAGGGTGAATGAGAGGCAACCACATATTGATGTTTCTCCTCCTCTCTTCTCTCTAAAAATAAAAATAAAATCTTTTTAAAAAATAAGAATTCATAGTCTCAGAAAAATCAGGGAAGTGAACAGAGGGAACAATGTCAGGGCAGAGCTTTGCACACACACACAGTTTGTGTATTTGTGTTTTATATTTGTGTGACATACACACAAATGTGTGTGAATGGAGGGAGCTCTTTGAGGTGCCCTCTTCCTCTGCACGCGCGCGCACGGGCACACAAACACACACAGTTTCACTAAAGCGACGCCCACAGTAACATTAGCTGGTACATGGTGCTTGCTGTGTGGCAGGCCTTCTCCTGAGCGCTCCGTGCACGTTAGCTCATCTCCTCGCCCCAGCCCTGTTACTAGCTGCACTTGACAGATGAAGACATGAGTTTAGGGACACACAATAATTTGCCAAAGCTACAGCGCTGGGGAGTGTCTGCAGCGGGCTCCAGGGTCTGCGCCCTAGCCCCGGGCTGTGTACCAGGTAGGGAAGCTCAGCAGGTGGCTGGACAGGCTGCTCACGGCACTGACCACAAGACCCACGTGTGCAGAGCATGATGGGAGGGTGTGCTGGGAAGCGTGAGGGCCTTGGGTTAGGACTGGAGTGGAGCACTGGGGGGCGCTGCTCCATCACAGAACACGGTGCTCCCGTGGGGACCGTGGGAGGCCTGGCAGGCTTGGGAGTGACTCCAACGCAGACTGGCCCCTGGAATGGAAAGAAGGGGGGCATGAAGGAAGCAGGGAGGGGCGCTGGTGGAGAGCATGGCAGCTCGGAAGCCCCCGTAATAGACAAGCTCAGGGACAAGACATAGGATAGACACAGTGGGTGAGTGAGGGGAGGAAGCTTCTGGAAACCCATAGGGAAGGCGGCCTCTGGGAAGCCCTCAGCGCAGGCCCAGCCCGGCAGCAGGACAGCTGAGAGCGAGATGTTTGCGGGTCTCGTTGCAGAGGTTCTGTCCTCCCCAAGGAGCCACAGGAAAGCACGTACAGACAGCAGGGGCTGGGGTGGCGGGGGAGTGGGAGGGAGGCAAGCCCAGGGGTGCAGGGGCGGGGGGGGGGGGGGGGGGGGGGGGAGCTGTGTCACTGTGTCACCTGTCCGGCCAGTGCCTGTGGCGGCTTAGAGACACTGAGACAAAGTCTAAGGAGTGCAAGTGTCACACCGCCCCTGCACTCCTGTGTTCTTTGAGGCTTTCCTATGAGCTCCTGAGAAAGAGGTCCGCCGGTCCTGCCCAGCTGAGCACTGGGAAGGGTCTTCTGGCCCCAGCCAGGCCGTCCGGGCGGGGCCACAGGGCCCACGCTCCACCCGCAGGCCCCCTTCTCCTGGGCCCAGGAAGAACGGCCCGGGCACCGCAGCAGCGAAGCACCGCTCGCCCTCCAGGGGCTCAGGTGACTGCTTTCTCTTAAAGCCGTGCAGATGCGTCTCTAGTGCTGCTCTTTGGCCACCTGCTTCACAAATGGTCAGGCGTCACATCCTAGGGATGTGGGGTAGTTTGTAAAGGCAAAAAGTAAAGTGTCCTAGTCACGTTCGAAGCACCCCTCAAGTCACCGTACAGCAATAAGAACATAAGCAATAAGCTGCAGCTTCCGGGGCCAGCGCCCAGGTCACGTGCTCTGGGTCACGGGTCCTGTGCTCGCACGTCACCACCCAGCAGGCGGCGCCGCTGGCCTGGGCCAGGCAGGGCCACTGCACCCCTCAAATGGGTGCTGTCTGCTGCCCTCCCCCTCCCGCTCTGGGGGCTTGTTTCAGAGAGGGTGTGAATGCACGTGGAAAGGCTGGGAGGTGTGACGGGTTTGACCTGGGCACTGTCCGGAGCCCTCCGCAGTGAGCAGCGTGCGCCAGCGGCCGAGACAGCGCAGCAGCCGCGCACGGTGTGGACTCTGTGCAGGCCCAGCACGCCATGCTCTGGGCAGAACACGCTGCATTTTCCTGTTGAACGGATTGGGGTGACATTGGTGAGGAGCATTACACAGGTCTCCAATGCACCATTCTGTGATACAGCATCTGCGTGTTGCAGTGGGCGCTCACCACCCCCGGCAAGGCTCCTTTCGTCACCGTTTGTCCCTGTCCCTCCCCCAACTCCCCCGACCCCCTTCCCTCGGTGATCACTGTGCTGTTGTCTGTGTGTACGAGGTTTTGTTTCAGTCCCTTTACCTTTTCCACGCAGCCCCCAACGTTCTGCCCTCTGACAGCTGTCAGTCTGGGACAAACCAAATTGCCATTGCCCCTCAGAGTACTCACCCCCCCCAGCAGCAAAATTCACGGGGGCTGCAGGCTGGCGGGCTCTGCATGTCTGAACACGTGTGGGCGCCCAGACTGGGAGTCCTCAGTGTCTCACCAGTGGAAGGAAAGGAACAGTAGCGGCCACGCAGGGCGACGCGGTTTGAGCAGGGGCCTGGCATGAGGGTGGGTGCCCAGCGACGTGGTTTTCTCCTTCCTGGCATGGAAAGACGGGCGACCCAGAAGGCAGGATGCATGCACGCCCTTCCCAGGCCTGGCGCCCCTCAGCCCCGAGAAGGCCCCGCTCTGCTTCGGTGGTGCGGCGCCCCCCTGCGTGCTGTTCGTCCCGTGGTCACCCAGCACACACTCGTCTGCCTTCATGGAGGCACAGGGCTGCCCGGGCCCAGAGGGGACTCGTGCAGCCCTTTGAAAGGGCCGTTGGAAAGGCTGTCTCGCCTCCAGTTTTACATGAGGAAAGCTTTTTGTGAAAATTCTGTTCACGTGTCACTTTTCAATCAGTGCAGCCACCGTTTAGCCACAGGATGTGTATCTATATGTCGATATATATATATCTTATGACTCAATGTAATAAGACAGAATCCTTGCACGGGAGCAAATATTCTATACCCTCCTGATCTGGAACTGGGGCTGC
>PVKM010003332.1:0-58373 GCA_004027735.1 Carollia perspicillata
TGCAAATGATATACTATTACTGAATGGACCCACCCTTGTGTTCCAGGGGTCCCCAACCCCATGCTAGGTTCACCTTGCCCATCACCAGGGAAAAACATCTCTCAATTCCAGAGATTAGTGAAAAGGAAAGGGATTATTTATTTAAAGAGTTATACAAATTTAAGAGTAATGACTTAATGTCTTCACTGAGTTCCCAAAGACCTTTAGAATACCCACATACACACAATCCTTCCATCCCTCTCTGCCCAGTCCTGGGTACCGTATCTCAGAAAAAGAAATAGAAGTCCATGGTTCTTCTTTGCCGAAGCCTCATGGTCCCAAAAAGACCCTGCATGGATGCCCAACCTGGGTTTTAAATCCCAGCACCAATCTTCCTCTGCAGCACCATTTCTGACTCCTCCCACAATTAGCCACAGATGCCAGCATTCCCATATTTTTCCAGCTTTATTGGGCTGCCATAGTAAGTCCAGGCAGATGTGGTCCTGTGGTGTGGAGCCAATCATCTCCAAGCTCTTAGGCAGGCTTTGTAACCAGGGAGAGTGGCCTCCCAGTTACATCATGGGTTGAAGTCACTCCCATCCCCCTGGCTCAAAGCATGGCCACAGCTCTTTAACATATCTACAAATCCAGTTAAAGGTTATAGATACATTTAATGACCATTCTAGAGGTTATCTGCAAAACTGTTGCTATGCAAAACAAGTTTCAATGGCCCTGTTCCATGTGTCCCATCCCCCCAGCTCAGACTTGTGGGGATGAGGTATATATATATCTTCTTTTTCTAATATTTCCTGGACACCAAGTTCTGGACCCTATTACAAATCCCTATTTGCCCCCCACCCTCAGTTGCACCCTGTTACAGTAGAAGATGGTATTCTTTAATAAGATTTGACATGAATACCTGCATTAGTGGTAGAGCATGGAAATCAAGATTTCCTTTTTGGGGCATAGTAAGCTTGAGAGACCAATTAGGCAAATATTTACATGTGAATCTATAGCAGTTTTTTTAAGATATGATGCAAATGTTTAGAATTTGATTTTTACTTTGAATTTTTTTTCTTGCAAACTTTTTAATGTTAAAGTATTAAATACCTATATTTGAACTATTTAAATGCTCTAAAAATATCCTTATAACTAAATATACTTACTTCTATAACTTAAAAGATTTATTAAATATTAATAACAGAACACTTCTATATGTATTTTCCAGGTGTCATAATATTGTTATTGAAATACTAATATTGTAATTTATTACACATATCTAAAAACAATGCAGTATATAAGCTTGCCTGCAAATTTCAAAATATACATGACCCAGTCCTAAGGGAGTCCTCACAATATAAGATTAACCTCCAGAAGCTCAAGCAGGTTCCTACAGTAAATATCTGAGAAATATGCCCTTGAGCTTCCTCAGGGGAAGGGGAAAGGCAACCATTTTGAAATGGGCCAGAGTATTCTGTTATCTTAATAAGACCTGCCCACAGGGAAAACTATCTAACCTAAGACTGTTTCCTTGGTGTTTTATCAGAGCCTAAACTAACTGAGGGAAGACAATACCCAACTATAGCCCCCTCTGGACATTCTGCCCCAGCAAAGAGGGGGAAGAAGAAAAGCTGAGAAGCACTAGGGTAGTTCACAGTCAGGGCACAGGTTCACTGTAAGCCTGAGACTTAATAACTGGACTAGAGAATGCTTGCTCTCCCCCAACACCTTATCACCATATTACTAATGCCTTATTTACCAGAGTTCCTTTCACTGAGTACATCAAATCTGGTTTTAACAAAAACTTGCAAGGTATACTAAAAGACAAAATACAGTTTGAAGAGACTTAATAAGTGTCAAAGTAGAATTGCATATGGCAGGGATACTGGAATTATAGGGTTGGGAATTTAAAACAACTATAATTAACATTCTAAGGCCTCTAATAGATAAAGAAGAAAGATGCAAAAACATCTTTCTTCTTTATCCTGAACAAAGCTTATTTTGTTCAGGATAAGGTAAGCAAAGAGATGGAAACTGAAAAAAAAATTAAAAAGAAATAATAGAGATCAAAAACGTTGCAACAGAAATGAAGAAGGCCTTTCAATAGACTCATGAACTGAATATTGTTGAAGAAAGAATCTCTAGGCTTTAGCATATGTTAATATAAACTTCCAAAACTGGAACACAAACAGAAAAGTGACGAAAAATGCAAAACAGAATACCCAAGATTTGTGGGAAAACTTCAAAAGTTGTAATATAGACATAATGGAAGTACCAGAAGGAGGAGACAAAAAATATGTAAGTAACATTTGGAGCAATTATTGCTGAGAATTTCCTCAAAATTATTAATATCAGACATCAAACCACAGACCCAGGAAGCTCAGAAAATACTAAGTAGGGAAAAAAATGCACACTATAACAAGCATATTATATTCAAACTACAGAAAATCAAAGATTAAAAAAAAGTTTTGAAAGAAGGAAGATCTCTTGCTGGTGTGGCTTAGTGGGATGAGCATTTGCCTGTAAACAGAAAGGTCACTGGTTTGATTCCCAGTCAGGGCACATACCTGGGTTTCAGGCCAGGGCAACTAGTTGATGTATTTCTTGCACAACAATGTTTGTCTTCCTCTCTTTGTCTCTCCCTTCCCATCTCTCTAAAAATAAATAAATAAAATCATAAAAAAAGAAAGAGGGAAGAAATTATTTACCTACAGAGAAGAAAAAATAGGAATTTCATCTGATTTCACTACTGAAACCATGTGGGCAAGATGACAATGGAGTGATGGTTAGGGTGTTGAAAGAAAAAGAAATGACTATAATTTTCTACTTTAAAATTAACCTTCCAAAGTGAAGGACAGAGACTTAGATGATAAATAAAAATTGAGAGAATTGGTTTCCAGTCGACCTGCTTTGCAAGAATGTTAAATGAAGTCCTTCAGAGAGAAGGAAAATAAGTCAGAAATATAGATACATATAAAGTAAAGATATAAATAAACTCAGATATATAGAAAGTAAGGACAAAAACCAGAGAAGAAATAAATTAAAGTAAAATAAATACTTTATTTTTGTTATTCTGTTAAATAAATAAAATGTACTTTGAGCCCTGGCCAGTATGACTCAGTGGATTGGGTTCCAGCCTGCAAACCACAGGGTCACTTGTTTGAGTACCAGTCAGGGCCCATGCCTGAGTTTTGGGCCAGGTCCCCAGTAGGGGCCCAGGAGAGGTGACCATACATTAATGTTTCTCTCCCTCTTTTTCTTTTTCCCTTCCCCTCTCTCTAAAAAATAAATAAATAAAAATTTTAAAAAGATATACTTTGAGCTTCTCTCACGTGGGATATTAGAGAATAAGGAAAATTTGTAACTAGTTTGTTTGGGTTCCCACTGAGTACTTCAAGGCTAGAGCTTGTAATAAACACATGATATAATTATTCAAAGGCCATTGTGTTTTGGTGAATGGTTAACTACTGGTTCTCTGAGCGAAAGGCCATGGCTTACTGTGTTTGCTGATTCTCGTGGTGTAAATAGTGCCACCACAGAGGATTTTGAGGTATTGACATGTACATGGAGTTTAAATGGATGTGAAGCATTGGCTCTCTTGGAGCTAGTTTATGAGACCCCCAGCATACCATTGTATAAACACATCTTTGATTTTGCTGTTATGGACAAATTCTTTCTAAAGTCATGTTTATGCCATGTCTGGACTGCAATTCTGATGATACCAACATTATCCATCAACTCTAATCAACCATTCCTATTAGACACCGTATTCAAGAATTCAGCGTTTCGGTAAATGCTCCTTGAGAATGGGATTCAGTATTGAGAACTGACTTTTCTGTTATTGTTTGGGTTCTTGACATATTTTATTCCATGGTGATTTCAGACGGCTTCAGGGAATAATTTACTTACTTTAGATTTACTAATCTGTTAGCTATATACATAAATACTCACAAATAGAATTTTTTCATATTGGCTAAGTGATCATTGAGCTTAACTCAGAAGCCAGCTTTATCTACTTCTCTTATGTGCCTAACTTAATCTGTTTTGCTTTGTTAGCCCCATGACATGCTGTTTTAGACTGTTCCCTGCCCTCAGACTTATCTATTTGCTGGTCTTGTTTCACTTTTAATTTTTAAACAACCATTCATCATAAGTACGCATTCCCTTCACCTTTGTAATGTTGTTTGATCACATTTGCAGCTTCTTCATGTCTATTGTGCTTCCACTTATTTCTTTGTCTTTTCGTAAAGACAGATAGCTTTCTAGAAATGGCCTGTATGACCCTCGAAGAAGAGGTAAGAATAAAAGAAAAATTATGATGCCCTACATGCACAGGGGGTGTATAATAGAGGCAAGTGAGAAACAAGAAAGAGAAACAACGAAAAGAAGCTATTTCTGAAACATCTGTGACTGACATTGCTGGAAATGTTGCACTGCTTTTTTTTTTCTTTTCCTACTAGAAGTAAACAGAGCTCTGAAGATAAATCCAGGCATCAAAAAATACCTAAGGTATATAACAAAGAAAATCTGAAAATTAAATACAGGTTAAGAAAGTGACACTACCTAAAGCCCTTTTGAAATTCCCTTTTGAAATCAATGTCTATGGGGATAAATAAAGATAATTTAAGAGCATCAATAACAAATGGAAAACAAATCCCATATTCAGCTTCACATTGGTTAAATGTTGTATATAAAACTAAGCACCAAAAAGAATCAATACAGTCATTAACTATCTCACCCACTGGGTATGATAAATGATAGATTAGCTTAAATGTGATCAAACTCTTTTTTCCTCCCATTCAAAGGAAAGCACTTTCTCTGTTCAAGGACCACTTAATTGAATGGTGCTGGCTGGTCTCCCTAACACCCAATTTCCTAAAGTCATTTCAAGTGTGGGATTATTTAACTCGAATTCTAAGCAACTAATTTCAGTCTTGGAAAAGAGCTGTGTGTGGAATAAAGCTGCTTCATGAACATAGCCTAAATATCATATTGGATCTCTTATCTGCAGCCATTTTCATCTCTTGAAAGTGATTCATTTACAGAAAAGAAAACTCACCAGCTTAGTTTATTCATGCTTTTTTTTCAATGAAAAAATTGCCAGTTTCACAGTCAATACATCTTGATTTTTGTTAAACAGGAAGTATTTTCTGAATTTTGTGATTAGCAAAGTATTTCTCTCAGGCAGACATACTAGGTATTCAAGGTAAAGTAAAATCATCTTTTAAACCATAGCTATACCAATTATTATGCCATCTGCCTGTAATTTAAGTTGCTACCTGACAGGTGGTATAAAGATACCCCATCTAAAATAATAATTTAAACCCAAATTCATAGTGTTATCCTTACTTGCCATTTGAAAAGTAAATTCAGAACATTTCTACTGTGCAACCATATAATTTTAATCAGGGACATTTTTATGTTGTTTTTTTGCATATCTATGAACATTCGTTTTCATTTCCTTCCAAAACTAATTCCTATATTTTCCTTCTACACTTTAGAAATACTCATTACATTATGTTGATATATAAATAAAGCAATTATTGAAAAATATTTCACCATTTCCTTTTACCTAGAGAAAATCTGTCTTCTCTCTGAATTCAAGGTCTTATTTCTTTTTCTCTCCTTAAATAATCAGAATATACTAAGATGTACATTAACTTTTGAAAATACTTGTTACTGAGTATTTTGATCTATTTCTTCCAATATTTTCTTTATTTCTTTTAATATTCTTTCTGCTTTTGTATGTGTTTTCAATTTTGATCCTAATTCTATGAAGTACCTTACATTTAATTCCGTAAAGCTCTGAATAGCAAAATAAAGAAAGGCAATGAAAAATTAACCTTGTATTTTCTGCTTGTAAGTTATCTTCATACAAGTCCAGGATATCTATGCATACATGTGTATGTACATATGCATACATGTTTCTACATATACATATGTGTGTAGTGTTTTTATGTCTTCTATATTGAGCTCTAAAAATATAAAATAATAATTTTTTGTTCAATTATGTTCACAAAAATGATAAGAAGTCGATATAGTTATAGTATTAGTGAGCTCTATTTCACTGGAATATTTCTTTTAGTTAAAGTTTTCTGTATTTTATTCTTATGCATTTTTATTCCTCTCGGAACAACCCTGATGCCCTACGTTAAATATCGACTGACAGGCTACTCTTGAAAGGTGTCTGACGATAGAAGGATCTCAGAAATGGGATGGAGACCATTCCAAGCTCTGTGCCATCCTTGCCTTTCTACATTTAAGATTGATTTTTGAGCATAGGCTTTTATTGGTGTTTATAATGAATGTTTATTATTTTATAACTAGAAATAGTTCAGAAAATTTCTGAGAAAATTTCTTTAACAAGTCTTTTTATTCTTTATCTTTAGTATAAATGTATCCATTTGAAGTATTCTTAAAGGTATAAGAAGTTGAGCACAGCATACCAAATATAATTTCTTACCAATTAGCTGATATCTACTGGCATTAATGATAGGAGAATTATCAATGTATCTTTATCTCAATCATTATCCTTTTCATTCAAGAGTACTATGAAGGTGATTAGTTTGTTATATTTCATTTCATTTTATTTTTTGTGTTTTATTTCATTTTCTGAAGCTGTTAGGGAAATAAAGTCAGTGTAACTTGAACTTTATTTCCCAAGCTGTCAGAGTTTATAGAATAAAAGATTGGGGTTTAAATTAGGACAATCCACTCTCTGACCTCCATCAATATTCTTTCAATCTTCTCAGAAATAGATCAGGTCAGTTGGGCAACATTTTTTTTCTTACATCATCTTCTATTGTGGTAGCTTGACAATCCATTTATTAATGGACATAAGTTTGTTATAAATCTTATAACAAGATTTTTCAAATAAGGTGAATAGATTCATTTTAAACAACTAACTTTATTATAATAAGTAATTTTATATTCCTTTATACTTTTCATGTTAAAAAAGCAAGACAGTATAGTTTTATTAATAGAATAATTACATACTTTTTTTTCTGGAATCAGGAATCTTCTTTCAACTGTTGATTCCATAAGTATAAAAGTTTGAAATTATAAACAATAGTATCTATTTTTCAAGACTACCTGTTGTTTTTATATTTGCTTTTACAGTCAGTTACCTGAGGTTATTGTTATTCTCCCTGTTGATATAACCTTACCTATAACTTTTAACAATAGATTTTTAAAATATTGACAAGTGGTTGTTATAAGTTCTCAAGTACAAACCAAACCAACTTGACTGTTTTTAGTAAATTGATATAAAAACATCATTTTATAGTATGTGAAAATATCTTTAAAGTACAAAACTAATAAGCTTTTTTGAAATCATAATTTGATAAAGGTAGTTTTGTTCAAGCCTTTATCTATACTTATACACTAGCTTAGATTGTAAATCTTTTGGTTGGGTTATAAGCTCCCAAATATGCTTTATTTTGAATTCCATAATAACCTATGGTGTACAAATTTTTTCTGTTAGAAAACTGCTATTCATGCATGTGACAATATAACAAATTTCTATCTTGTAGTGTTTTTATACTTGTGATATTTATTTTTGGCTATATATTGATAGCTTATTGCTATCAACAGAAAAAGAAAACAAACAGATTATTCTGCATTTTCTTTGTTCTTAATATCAGTTGCATATTTTTAATATAAGAAGATGACATTAAATGTTTGAAAGCCTATAAAACTCAGTTTCAATGCTTTTAAAGGATCTGTGAAGCTGTAATATTACTTTTCTTACTTGATCTCAGATTAGGTTCACATAGTCATTCCTTCTACAGAAATTCCGTACAGATAAGAAGAAAGAAAGGATGAGGGAAAAGGGAGGAAGGAACAGAAAGAAGAAAACAAGGAAAGAAGGAAGGAAGGAAGGAAAGAAAAACTCTGTTGGGGAGGGAATGGAAGAGGAGAGGGACTTGGAAGACTTGGAAGGAAGAATAGCAGAGGGGATAGGAGACAGGGAGGAAAGGAAAGAACTCTAAGGAGTTCAGTCTAACCCTAATGCCACAGAGTAAATCTTTCATGTGAATTCATGCATGCCTTTCAAAACTAATTGTCTGGTTATACAGCTACACTGGAAGTAAATTTAGTAAGTAAGTTAAAAAATCCAGTGTCAATTACCATACACCTCAGCAATTTTTTCTCCTGAACATTTATCCCTGGCAAAGGAAAATTATGTTTACACTAAAACCCATACACAAATGTTTATAATAACTTTATTCAGAATAGGCAAAAAATGGAAAACAACCAGACTATGCACAAACTGGTCGATGGTTTAAGTGTAGGTGAGCCACACTGGAATACTACACAGCAATTAAAAGGAATAAGCTCTTGATACACAGGACAACCTGGATGAATCTTTAGAGAATTATGCTGATTGAAAAAAAGTCATTCTCAAAAAGTTGTATACTGTATGATTTAATTTACAGAACACTCTCAAAATGATAAAATTTCAGATATGGAGAACAGATTATAGATAAGGAGCTGGGTGGGCAGGAGGCAAGTGGGTTTGGCTGTAAAAGGGCAACATGAATGACCTCTACGGTTATGAAAATACTTTCTGTCTTGCCCATATCAATATCAACAACCTGTCTGTGACATTATACTACAGTTTACCAAGATGTTACCACCAGGGATATCTAGGTAAAAGGTACAATAGATATTCCTACATTATGTCTTAAAACTGTATGCGAACATACAAAATATCTCAAAATAAAAAGTTTAATTTAAAAATATTATATCTAATGACCATGAGTTTAGAGTCTCCATGCTTCTCAGACTCTCCCAGTAAAGTTCGTAGAGCTTCAGGTTTTTAAAGCGGGATTGACAATGACTTCTGCTATGACTTACTAGCCTTCTGAGTACAATATTTTTTGCAAGTGGAGTATATAACATGACTCTTAGTGGCATAGTAAATTAAGTACACATGTGATTGATGGAAAGTTTGATATCTTTTTTCTCTGTGAAATACAATATGATATTATCAATTTTTTAAAGATTTTATTTATTTATTTATCTTCAGAGGGGAAGGGAATGAGAGAGGGAGAGAAACATCAATGTATGGTTGCCTCTCGTGAGTCCCCTGCTGGGAACTGGCCTGCAACCCAGGCATGTGCCCTGACTGGGAATTGAACCACGATTGTTTGGTTCACAGGCCCGCGCTCAGTCCACTGAGCTACACCAGCCAGGGCCAATGTTATCATTTTTATACTGGTCAGTCAATTGCCTACATTGTGTAACTACTTTGGCACATTTTTCATTTTTTATGTTTTCTCATTCACTGTAATATTTTATACCTACTTGTCTTAGCCAGAATTATGTACAATTAAAGAGATTTTCCCCCTTGGAGCTACAAAGTTGTATGTAAGTAAGCAATTAATAATCGATAGAAGATTTGTTTTTGCTGGCAAGTTTGGTTACCAGCTATTAGGTGATAGTAGGTTGGACAAAATGTCCCTTTAGTTTTTTCTGTAAAATAAAAGACACATTTTTTTTCATTTTCACCAGTAACTTTATTGATTTGTATATTTTGAGTATCTTGGCTATCTCCCACATGATAGCATGTTCCAGTTAATGTCCCAACTTGATTGCTGTAGACTTCAACTGGTCTACCCAACTGCGGAGCATCATCCAGCAAAAAATCTGCAGCACGAAACTTCACCAATGACTTTCGACACATTTGATCAGTCACAGCACCTTCTCCATACACTGCACAAATCTTTTCTTGCATTTCAGTTGTGTTTTTACCTTTCTTGAAATTAAAAAGCATAATATGCTGAAGAGGTTGTATATTTTCTTCCACCTTCAATATTAAAATGACTACACAAAAATTCACCAATTTTGATAAGCTTTTTAAATGCACACTGATATGACAGCTGTCACAATAGAATCTAACAAAATGGTTGCCAATGAAGTTAAAGACAACCAAGCACTACTAGAGCCATCTTACAGAAAAAAAACAAATGAACTTTTTGGTTGACCCAATATTTATAATCATATTTAAGCATTGAAATATACATTTCCAAAATAAAATTTTAATATTTATAAATAGTTTAGTTTTATCCCCTAAGATATCATTATACTAGTACATTATATTACATTATCTATATTAATTTAATACTAATGTAAAACTAGCCCTCCACTTGTTAAGTTGTTAACCTTAGGGCCATTTCTCATTTCCCTCATTATGGGTTCAAGGTTTACAGTGACACTTTAGGGCACTTTCAAATGCCAAGTGTTGCAGGTTACATATTACAGAGATTTTCCTCTAGTTATTTTTCATTTTCTCCATCAGCAAGAGTTAAAGTATTTATTTATAATTTCTACAGTATTTCCGTAAACTGTTTGTGCATAGTTACCATAATTCTGGCAATATGTCAAACTCAGCATATTTTTATTTCACATACTTCAGTTCCTTTTCCTATTTTGCCGGAAAATGTGCTTCTTTAAAAACCTGGTTTCTATTTAAAATGACCAGAAAAGCACAATAAAAGATTATTAGTTACTATATTAAGCTTTCCATCATATGCTGACCAAAAGTATCCAATAGAAAGTGCATCATGGAAAACAAAAGTCTTGTATTTGCTGGCCAACTAGGCCGTCTCCCCTCTAAAAGCTGATGGAAAGTTTTAAGAATGAAAATTTAAAAGTTTATATGAGGGGAATACTGTAAAGCCACTGAATCTATCAATAAGCATGTTTCCTTATCTATAAATAATTGTACTATGAATTATAAAACAGGGATTGCAGAAGGAGGGAAGAAATTGGTCCAATGTCTTCAAATTTGAATGTGAATATGCTGTATAGTTTCTGAAAAGCCTTTCAATTTAGGGGGCTGTATTATTCAATGAACAAGTTCATAATTCATGACATCTTTCTTTGGGGCCAAGCAGATAGTTCCACCAGCTAGAAAATCACTAGTCACTTGAGTATCAACAAGAAGAGAAATCTAGTGAGGACTGCCTCCTACCGTGTTTTAAACTGTTGACCATTGGTAATGAATGGACTTCTCCATGAGCCAAGAAGTTTGGTGCCTAGAAAATATTTTTACATAATAAAAGGCCCCACTATCACTTGAATATGAATAATGTTATAAACAACCTAATGTCATGGAATTTGGGGTTATTTGTGATGTTTATTGTTCAGGACCCCCTTTTTCCCTTTGCATGCACACACATATGCACATTCCTTAAAAAATAAGTACTTGTATTGTCTTAAGTTTCAAAAATTTCCATTAATTTACAATAAGAATGTCTCTTTTGGAACAACATTGGTAAGTAAAACATATCATCTCACTATAAAAGTACTTGTGAGAATAAAGGCTGGCAGAGATTCCCATTAAAAACACAAGTGCAAGTTAGAATATCTAATACTGTGATGGTGGTGCATAAAAAACACAAAAATAAGAATCCGCCAAGTAAAACAGAGAAAAAAGACATGATACATGTTATTGTAGCATATACAATTTTAATCTATAGTATATATGTAATTATATGTGTGATATGTGTGTACAACTAATTACACACTGACAAATAGCAAGGAAAAGGCGGGCTATTTTAAAAGGCAGTTTGACATTACGAAATGGAAGCGTGGAATGGCTGTGAGCTAAGTGAACGGAAACAACAGAGGGAAGAATCAAGTGCAAACGGATTTCATCAGCAGCGCCCTACTCCTGTACTTTCCCTGCTTTTTTCCTGGATTTGCCTCGGTGAAACCTCTTGTGCTACAACCTTCACTACAGACAACTTTCCTCTAAGGAGAAGTGGGGGAGGAGGGCAGGGAAAATATCAAATGAGAGGACAAAAGACAGAAGCACCACCGCCACTCTCACACTGAGGGGAAATCAATGAAGGGGGATGAATGGGGGGTACATTCTCTCTGGCCCTGAATTGGACACAGCTAATCTCTGTGACCTTTGGGAAAGCCAAGGCATAAAATAACCCCAATAATCAAAAGCACAATTAGGATGAAGAGCACAAAACCGTGACTGTGGTTAGAAAAAGCAGACAATGAAGAGATTATGGAAGAAATTTGTCCCTTTAGCAGTTGAGTGAATGCAGCTTCAGAGATGCCCATAAAGGCTGTAGATGGATAGCAGGCGTCTCAGAGAACACCTGGGGGTCGGGGGCGGGTTGAGGAACTGGCAGTTCCCACGTGATCTGGGGTAGAGGTTGAAACAGCACTGCAGAAGGGGGAGAAAATCTTTTCTTAAGACTAAATAAATCTGTAAATTCAGTATCAAGTGTTGTTTCCCCTAAAGAAATAAAGTTGAGTGAATTCATTCTTGTCAGCACAAAGCAACCACGCAATTAGGCAAACTAAAATGTGCAATTCAAGGAGTTTGTCATAAAGATTAAATGCTGTCTACATGGAAATACTTTCTGAACGATTTAGTGAGGTATTCTATGTAAATGTGTGCTTGAAGAAATACAGCGGAAGACATGATGAAACATGGCTAGAGAAAAGTGAAATTTCAAAATCCATTTTTCTCTACCATTTTAACTGATTCCTTATTCATTTTTTCTCCTATAAACTCCAAATTGGCACATTAAGGTAGAAAAAAAAGTCTATCCTCATTTCAAGAGGAAAATATATAGGATTTTTAAATTAAGAATTATTAAAGGATCCTTCTAAAATTCATTCTAATGTGAATTAATTATAATAATATCTAACAATTTCTGGCTTCCTATTACCTAATTATTTTAGTGCTGTGCACCTTACAGGACTAAAGTAAGGTCTTTACAAATATTTGCCTAGTTTATCTTCATTACCCTTCAATTAAATAGATATTATTATTTCACATTTTATAAATGAAAAAGGTGAAACACAAACAAGATAACTTGGACGATTTAGTGGCCCTCAAATACTACTATATTGTTTATCTAATTAAATAACAATATGTAGTTAGTTGTAGTAATTTCAAAATGCTAAGTAACCTATTTGATATTTTGACTAAATTTCATAAATTATGTGGATCTTTCTTGAATATCATTAAACATATTAACTTACAGCAATGATTAGATACATAATTTATTAACATACTTGGGAGAAATGGTAATAAATTTACATATTTTATGATGAGAAATAAGTACAGATTAAGAATAAGGAGTTCTGCATTTTTGTTCAGAATCTCAATGGTGATCACCATACACCAAAACCAAATTTCTCACTCTGTAAAAGAGAAATGTTCCTATTTCTTCCTGATCCCCAATTAATGCTCTGGAAAGTGTACTCCATTCATTCAGGTATTGCTATTGTGTCATTTTGGTTTCTTACAATGCCAGATGTATCTGTTCATACAACTAGGGCAGCTGGGACCACCACCTGTTAACTAACTCGGAGCATTATTTAATTAGCCCATGTTGAAGTTACCTTATGCTTTGACTGGAAGGGAGTGGAACAGTAGCAGATGCTAAGCACAATAAAAGAAAAGCTGTTGAATACCAGGGCAAAGTGGGTGGAGAGAATAACAAAAAAACTCAACAGACGGAGAGAGCCCAAAACACAAGTAAAATGCACCAGAAATTAACTCTCACAAATGAAGTTCAAGGGAGTAAATCTCTGCAGATTAAATTCCATACAACCAAGGTTATATGTCGAATCAGATGTTATTGAGGATTTGATTTGAGCATTTTGAATAAATGCAGAATTCAACTGGGCAATTGTCTTAGCTTCTAGTTATATAAAGGAAGAGTCATCACTTACTATTTTCACCAAAATTTCTAAAGCTTTCTAAGACTTTCTTGAAACTAACATTCAGATATCAAAGGAAAAAACATATTGTCATTATGAAGCATAATTTTCCCAATTACTTTAAGAGCTCCACTTTGTCAGTGTTTCCACTAGAGGAATTCTGGGAACAAATGGTTTTAAAATTATAACCACTTCTCCATCAATAGAAAGATTTCCATACAGAAGGTACTTTATCTTGTTTTGTCAAATTAAGTTGAATTTAAATGAATTAAAAGCTTCTTCTGTGACATTTATATTCTGATTCACAGGCTCATCCAATAAGGTATTTACCTTCCTAACATTCAGTGGTGCATTTTTTGTGAACAGAACAGTTATATTTATACATGTTTTTCTTAGGTGTTTTTGCTTAAATATGTGTTAAGTCTCTCTATTATGTAATCAGATTTATCCAGACTGATGTAACTGGATATATACCAAATTAGGTCAAACAAAATTGTACTTAAGAATTTTCATGTAGCTGTTGTTCCTTTTTTTCAGAATTGTAACATTTTTGCAAATTCAAAATTAAAATGTGGCATTTTCAAACCAAGTATTCCAAATTTGTATTATATCACTTTTGTTTCAGAAGCAGCCTCTCAGAAAAATGCATTTCATTTGTTCAAATAAGAACATTCCTATATTTATATCTATATATCTAGACCTAAAATTATTCAAAGCAGAGAGAGTTCGTAGAAACAAAATTCAGTCCACCTATCTGGGAATGTTTAAATATCTATTTTATTCATATGACAGCTTCTTTCAGTTTTGAGAATGATCACTACTTATTACATTTTCCTTCTTATCCATTTTGTCATTCAGGGGTATTTCAAAATCATCCCTTTTGACATCAAGAAGGGAAACTGGCAACAGTTAAACTCAAACAAGATTCTATTTCCCAGAGTATATATTTACATGGGGAGTAAGGGAGGAAGATATTATTCTATCAGCAATAGTAATCTCCCAAAATGTAGTTTTGATTCAGATTTATAATGATTATGATTTTATATAGATAAATATACAGTAAAATGTATTATAAGGGAATACTTGATATTCATCCATTGAGAAAAGCTATCTTCATTTGAACTCTTGACACCAGCAAAACTATGCTTCAGTGTTTCTTTCACCCAATCATCCAACAAAAATGTATTGATTACCTACTCTGTTCTTAACGCTGCGCTAAGGTTAAGCATATCAGGATGTGTAAGACATGACCCTGTTTTAAGCCTCCTTAAGCTTAGACCAAAAATAAACCTTTGTTGTTGAAAAATAATTAAAAAATTAATTATCAAGAAAAAATTCTGAATTTATCACCTTATTATTACTTATGTTGATTTTATTTTAGGCAGCAGTTCGATCCCCAAATCTACATATTTAAATATATGTGGGTAAAGCCTTATTTTAATAATAAACCACTATTTTAATAAAATGTCATTGTGCATTTCTTCCTTAAACATAAGCAACTATCATATCAACTACTTTATTTTCATCTTATCTATAAAAGAAGACAGTGAGGAAGCCCTAGTGATATGCTTAATGGAGCTAAGAAATAGATTTGTGAAATTATCCAATCTTATTGTTCAGTGACTGGAAAAAAATCACTATCTGGTGTCTCATTGCTTATAAACTATTGAAATCCCATCCAGTTCCTAGAATTAGATTGATGACTAAAGAGAAGCCATCAGGTATAGTGAAAAGATAAGGTGCCTTGGAGACAGAAATCATTTGGAATCAAATTCCAAATACACTACTTACTAGTTTCATGACAGAGGACAAAGAAATTCTCCGAGCTTTTGTTTCAGCATCTCCAAAATGGAGCACTGATGATGTGTGTCCTGATCGTGACCATGGTGATGACTACAATGATGACAGAACTGTAAAAACTGCTTGAGAAAAATGTATATATACATACATACAAAGGGGTGAACTTTATGTTAAATAAGCTAAAGCATTATGGAAATATCAGTGTGATTATGATCAGTACAATTGTTACTTCTCTTTCTTTGTATTTAATTCATTCAGTTATCTAATCACCTAAACCAGAAAATAGAAAAAGTATTGTCATATATGTTGAGATCTTTGTATGAAATCTACTTTTTCATTTAATACAATCCTGGCATCTTATATTAGTTACAATAATCTACTCTATCATTTTATTTTAGTTTGGTCAATCGTTATAATCATGGTTCTTTTATCTGTGACAGAAACCTGAAGAAGCAACCTTGATTTTCCTTATAAGAGCAAACTTAGGGATGGTTGTAAAACATTGTTTTCTGTCACCATATTGCCGCTTGAAAAATAGATTTCATTTAATATTTTGTAGCACAGTTTTAGAACTTGATACATATTATATTCAATATTCTATAGCATACTAATTTCTGGAAAATCATTTAGTCCTCATTGTAAGTGAATTTTTTCTGTTTCATTCTCTATATTGTTAAAGTAGCTACCTAAAAACACCTACTGTTTTTTCCCTTTTTTCTCTCCCATCCCCATAACATAACTCTTATTTCTTCCCTTTTTGCCAGTACAAAGAATGAGACAAGTAATAATGTACCTGCCACAATTACTTTAACCAAACATGATTCAAGCAGAAGTTTGAATTTAACTTTAATTTGATCTTGTAGAATTATGACACAAATTTAAAGCTTCACAAACATAGTTTTTGTACTTAATTTTTAATTCATGGCCTAGATTTCTAATTAAATGTTCGAAGTACTCCATTTAAAGTACCCATTCCCTGCATTCCTCTTGATTAGTAGGAAAGAATCAATGAGAATTGATCCAATTTGTAGAACACAATTCTCATATTGATAGTAGTTTATATTCATTTGCTTTCCCCTAATCTTTTATTAATGGTCATCTTCAAAATGTCAATTAATGCCAAAGCTCTGCACAGTGATAATGCAAATCTATAAAGAAACCAGTCTGACACATTGCATAGGAAAAAAAGGAAGAACTTACTATTTTTAACATACATTTATGTAACTACATATGACAAAAGGGAAGAATAAAGACAAAAGCTCATGTTTTGAGCTTTAAATTTAAACCAAACCAAATTAAAAAATAAACAAAGGAAGTAATTAAAATGACCAGTTTTTTTTCTTTGAGGCCTTTATTTCCCACAATATAACATTGGCTCCACAGCATGATGAACCATTTAGAGAGAAATTAGTTGAAGAGTACTAGTCTTCAGTAGTAGTCTATAAGTCTTTGTGCTACAAAAATAATATTAGATACTTTAATCGGTCTTCATCCACCATCCTTTAAACTTTTTAAAATGTTTTTTATAATAGATTGAGTTATTGTTAACATTATGCCATATTTGTTTTAATTATCTCAATGAACTTTTTGGAACATTTGAAAGTAATTTAAAGATAATTCACCCCTTAATTATTCTGCATGTATATTCTAAGGATAAATTTCTTTTCTGTAGATCTTAAGTAGGGTATTAAATCTTGTTTGAATCCAAGAGAAGCATGGTTAGTCCAAATGCTTCATAGGTGATATTGTATATTGTATCACACAACTGTCCTCCCTCTTAGCTACCCACTATTGTGATACTGTGTGTGACCACTGAGTTCAGGTGGGGAATGTCAGATCTATTCTTTATCAAAGTACACTTTCCGCTTTGCAGTTAGGAAGTAAGTTCTGGGATGATACTCCAGCCCTGTAAAATATACTGTTCCTACCCTTTTTTACCTAACAGATTTAATATCCATTGATAATACATGTCTAAATGAATTATTTTATCAGGGGTTGTCATATAAGGACTCTTTTAATTCAAAAATTTTCATTATATTTTGACATACATGTTAGAAAAATCTCAGTAAATTTATTGTTATACATGTTAACAAATGTGAAATTTACCATTTAATTTACCATTAAAGAAAGTTGCATCACCTCTCCTGAATTATTATATTTAAGGATAAAGTTTGCTGAACAACATAATTTCCATTGTAAAGAAACTATAGAATTTTATTATTTTTTGTCATTGTTGCTTATATTAAATCTGTCAGAGACTGTGATTAGATGGCCCAGGATATATCATATATAAATCATATGTATATTTTGTGGTTATATATTATATTGTTATATTATATTTTTATCTTGTATATTATAGGTTTATGCTTGGAATATAACCCCCTGTGCAATAAAATAAAATAAAACAAAGCCATGTAGAAAAATCTATTATAAACAGTAAGCCTATAGGCCAGAATTCAACTTTAACCCCAGATAGAAATATTTCACTGAATTATAAAAATATTAAAAATATAATGTAACTAAGACTTTCTTAGCATAGATAGGGACTATAGAGAAAGAATAGGTTGAAGGAGAAAATGATGAGTTTCATGCTTAGCGCATGAAGTTGAATAAGCAGTGGGGAGATTTTGTTGTTGGTAGATCATCTAACTAAGGTATGTGAAAGTTGCATCATTTTACTTAAAATAATTGAAGTCATGAGCCTCAAAGAAGATATCTACAGGTCGAACAAAAAACGGAAGAAGTCTAGAGCCCTATGAAACACAAGCATTTAAAAAGTGTTGGGAGGGAAAAGGCTTTGAGAGATGAAATATCAGTTCTATGTGGTCCCGCAGATTAGAATTCAGATTAGAACCTAAGAAAGAGTTTTGTTTTTTAAAAAAAGCTAACATAAAAAAGAGGACAAGTATAAAATTGGAATCGGTTGCCTTAAGAAGCAGCGAGGGCCAAACGACCAATAAATTCCAAGGACTCTCTATGCCTGATGGAAGATTGTTGTGAGGGTCCAGCTGACATATTTGGAAAGGTGAATATTTATGATTTAATGATTAAAGACTTATTTTCATATTGAAAAGCAATGTTTTCCATGCTTTTTTGGATACAGAGAGTACAACAACATTTGAGTTAATTTATGTCAAGTATTTTTCCTGATTATAACAGAAATGCAATTGTTGTATTTTCAAATTGTTTCGTGTTGAGACCTGTCATGTGAAATCTGCATTTTTGGTCACTGTCTGGTCATTAATATATTCATTTCCATAAAGGAAAAGGGGAAACTGATCTATTTAAGCCTGTGCAATGCTGTGGATCCCATATAAAGCAGTAGATGTACCAACATGAAGCACAGCACCTGACCCGCAGGAATTCACAGTCTAAAGGGGGCAGGAGGCACATAGAGTTCAGAACCCTAGTGCCAGTGCATTTCTAGATAGGATGGTGGCTTTTATCAGTCACAGCCGCACCTACTTCCGTTCAGGCCTGGGCAACCCCTGAGGCTGGCCAAGTCTGTTTAGACTCAGAACATAAGAAGACCTCCTTCCAGGCATTATAAGCACTGAGTAACCTCTCCCCTCCTTATGTTCCATTCCATGGCTCTCATAATCAATACTATTTAATTAAAACTTCAAATAAATATTTTTTGGAGTCTCTTTGAATTGGTCCTCCAGCTCACATGCAAAGAGTCAAGTGATTATTTCCTGTTACAATGATTTTTTGAGAGGAAGGAGGGGGAAGAAAACATAAGTGAAGTTAGTAAAAATGGGGCCTTTTGTTTGGTGTAGGTCCAAGCATATTACTAATGAAAGGCTTTAGGAGGTATATTGAGTGCACTGTATACATATGGTAAGATTCACTGATTAAGGCAAAGCCTACCCTTTCCTTTCCTGAAACTAAAGGGGCCAGAAGACTGATGGGTGAGAACAGGAAAGCAAATTTAGAAAGGACATAAGATGTGAGACATAGCTGAAAAATCTACTTTAAACAGATTTAGGTATCTCATTTCAAATGACAGTGAGCTTTCTTTCCTCATCTCCATTGCTTTTGTAATAATATGCTCATTTTCAGGCTGGGCTCAGTAATGAAGCAGGCACAAGCCTTATCACAAAGTCTTACAACATCGTAGAGACAGACTGATGTAGTTCATGTTGTGGAGGTGGATGGATTTTTATTGTTTTTTAAGTGATTAGAAATGCGTGCATCCATATTAAATAAACCATTCTGTCATAAATTAAAAGTAATACCTCCCTTGAAGAGGTACATTTGTTACTAGGAAAAATAGTCTAAAATTAATGTAACCCTAAACACGCCGTGTGCTTTAAAACAAGATTGTGGCTAAGCAGGCAGGGCCTCCTTCAAGATCTTTGGCACATTCGAACCAGTGCCTCGCGTTTGTTTTTCCTCCATCAAGCTCTTTCAGTCAGTGAGTCCGCATGAACACGGTTACTGAGTTTGTGGCGGAACATGGTGCCGATACTGCCTCAAAATACACAGAAAGGCCCATTCCTCCGTTGTCTCTTATTGATGTGATTAAAACTCTGACCTAAACAGTGTGAGCATACAAACAAGTTAACAGGCTGGAGGGGTAGGAAGTGGAGCGCTTTTCTGCGGTACCACTTTCAGAGTCGATTTTAAGGACAAAATGACAACATTTATCTCTGGCAAGGCAAGGATGAATAGGACGATAATGAGCACTTTTCCCCTTTAGTCTACACAGATTTGAATGTTATACTTCTTTTCTTCTCCATGTTAGCCACATCAGGTCAATTATATGACAGACACATGGTGGGGGGAGGGAAGGCAGGGAGATGGAGTGAAGAAATATGCTACATACAAAAAAAAAAGAAAACAGATGCATGTTAGATATTTATCCTCTAAAAATTAGTGAAACGTCTGTAAATCATTTCTAAAAGCAATTCCAATAGCTGTGTCTAAGACAAAATGTGTTGACTTAGCTAAAAAACAAAACAAAACAAACAAACAAAAAAACTGGCAGGGACACAAAACTAATGACTCCCATGGTGTTTCTGAAGAGCATTACCTGCTGGCACTTGCTACCTCCCTGGTAAGTCACATACTTTTTTACTTGAGTAAACAAACAGCTCTGATTCTTCACTGCTTCACTGAGGAATCCTCTGCAGATGCTGCTTAAGGTGACAAGCAGCCAGCAGAACATCACAACTCGAATGACCTATGACTCCACAGTATTCGATTTAGGAGGTACATGTGGGTTTTATTGTGTCTGTGCTTATCAGCGATGGGGCTGGAGACCGAGCTCCTATTTATCTAGCACAGGTAGACATGATGCCTAGAGTGATGGAGCATCAGTGAAATCAGCAGTGGTGTGCCAGGCTTCTCTCTACATATATTCGTACTGCTGCTCAGCTTCTGGATATTGGAATTTGAGTGTCACTATGTTCAGCCTTATCTCTAAAATTCTGCATAGGAAAATGAATGTGCAATTTGAAAAACATGAAAAAGCAATTCTTTACCCAAGAAAAATCAAGATAGGTGGACAAAAATATTTATCTGGATGGCTGCAACGTAGAATCTCAAGCATTTGGAATGTTTTTAAATATTCAAGCCAAAATGTGCAAAGTGTCATTTTACTCATGCATGCTTTTCAGTAAATGTGTCTCAATCCTTTAAGATGACAAATGTTGCCTTGCCTTCTGAAAGATATGATGCTGCACCACTTTCTTCACTGTTGCTCAGAAAAGTATGACATTTTATTTTATCATCCACCCTCTTATTTGACAAGACCCTATTTTCCCCACAGCCTCCCCCACCCATTTGAGGTGCAGTCCCTTGAGCCTGTAATTGGCAGGAGATGAAGCGATGATGGGGAGTGATCACAGTCAATAGCTTTGATTAACAATAAGGTGGAAAATTAGCAATGCTAGCATTCAGCCACCCTGCCCTCTCCCTCTTCCATATGCTCCCTCACTCCAGGCTGGCGGCCTCGCAGAGGGCAGTCAGAGCCCTTCGCCAGCTTTGAAGTGCAGCAAAGGTGCAAGCAGAGCAGAGAATTAGGGAAATTAGGGAGAAGTAGGGACTGCGAGTCATGATGCTGAGACCTTCGCACAGCTTAGTGTGCTGCAGGAGGGGCAAGGAGGACGTGTGCTGTGTGCTGTCCTTGTGTGTGTTTCTGTCACATGTGGATTTACTTGTGTCTGGACATGCTGTGCTCGAAATGGCAACTACTGTTACTACTGTGACCCCATCAGCAGCTCTGGTGTTGTTTCCGACAGACCCTGAAGACCTAGAGAAGGGGAACGACAACGGGACGCCAAACCCCACCTCTGATAACGATGACAATTCGCTGGGCTATACAGGTAGAGTGTTTCTTTCCCAAATACTAACTGCCCATTCCTCATATGATGCCTCCACCTCCATCAATCATCAACCACCTGTGTAAAATTATCTAATCATCCCTGCTTCCCGCTAACAGCCACAGAACTTCTTGCCCTCGTTTTCAGACTTCATTCTTTAACTGGGAGTTCATTTTGCTAAAGAACACATTTGGGGGGAAAGAAATTGACATGAAAACTGCATACATCTGTGTTGTCTATTTTTTTTACATTAACAAATGCTCATCAGCCTGAAACATTGATATTGTGTAATGTTTAGAAATATAATGCTTTCTTAGAGATTTAATATTTGAGTAAATTGACATCAAAAGAAATAAAAGACTACCTGCAAATATTTGGGTTGTTTGCATATGGAGGAGTTACACTCATAGTCTTATAAACAACAAAAAGTAAACTCTTAACAAGAGTGATGCAAATCATAATTACCAACTTCTAACTCAGGTTGTGTTTGCATGGCTATTGTCACCGCATCCACAAGCTACTTCTTAAATGGATATGTGTTTACACCAGCAGCAAATTAGCAAGTTAACTAATTGAATGTGTTAGAAATAATTCATATTATAAATGTCTAAAACTGACTACCCTATAAATATGTAAAAGTTTCATGCAGAATTTGTAAGTATAGTTATAAATATAATTGCATAAGTTACACATCTAACTCAGAAACAGTTTGACTAAAACTTCAGATAAAAACAAAAAAATACATCACATAACCTGTTAAACAATGATGTGATAGTGGTCCTGTAGAAATAGCAGCTCTTTATTATGTTCTTTTCATTAGTTCTTATTAGCACAGTTTTCTACAAACTTTTCTAGGTTGTGGGCTGTGGAGGGTGTGTGTGTGTGTGTGTGTGTGTGTGTGTGTGTGTGTGTGTGTGTGTGTTGGGGTAACTGAAATGAGAGATAATGGAGAACTCTTCTATATCATTGCAATCTTACAATGACTGTGTTAAAAAGAGAATAGTTCACTATGGCATATGAATAAACTAGTACTTTAGAAGCATGCTCACTATCTTTATAGATTTAATTTTCTCCAATATTATCCCTAGTCTATATAATTTTGGGTTTTAAATACTTGGAATAAGTGCTAAACTTAATAACACCTTTGTGAACAATGTTAACATTTATTACATTTATTTTAGTATTATAAATATCTTATTCGCATTTTATTCCCATCTTTCGACCTAATAACTGACATTAAAGGCCAATAAACCAAAGCCCATTGGGGGTGAGATGGTGAAGAAGTTTGTGTGATGCTTTTCCAGAAACTTAGCTAGAACCAGAGTTGTAAATGTCATTTCTTAATACAGTAAGTACCGAGGGAGTTCATATTCGTAAAAGGAGGAATCTGAGGTCGTGTTCTTTCTCCTGGGTACCCTCCATCACCAGTGTGTCCTAGTTCTATTTCCTAGTGCTCACACAATCTAAACAACTGCATTGTTTAGATACGCTAATAGCATTTGCCCTTTGTCTTTTATGGATTTCCTGAAAATTACGTATACCCAACACATAAATCATGCTGGAGCATTGAATTAAGAGATCTTAAAAAAATGCATTTAAGACTAAATGTACCATTTTTTATTTTTTTCATCCCTATTTATTTTTCTCCTTCAGGTTAATTCATAGTTACATTTCTGCTATTAAACACATCAGTAGATGAATTAAGACAAGGTAATAAACTGATAAAATTATCTTTATATTCTACAGGGAAACTAATTAAAGAAGCACATTTAATGCAAAGTTACTAGAAAACAATCTTCTGAACAATCTTTTTCCTGAGACTATAACTGTTTGTAACATGTAGTACCTAAGGAAATTTATTTTATTTTGTTTCAGTAAATTCTTGATTATTCAGGAACCTCTCTTTCACTATATGAATTAAATACGCCTTTGTGTCTCTTTCATTTGCACATTGACCATTTCTTTGCTCACCAAAAACTCCATTGGAAGTAATAACAAAAAGTAAACTGTGTTTTTTCTGCTTGATAACAATTATAAAGGGAGATCTCAATCAGCTCTGAAGTAGAAATAATTATATTTTACACACCATCTCAAAATGACTGTGCAAATGGTAGATACTGGGTATACATTTTTTAGTACAGGTTGCTTCATTTTATTGAACTGGCATGTGACACTTCCTTCTCCACCTAATATTCATATAGACACAAACAAGTAAAGCTTCCTAGAGGAATCTATAATTCTGGAAAACATAATTTGGGAAATATGAAACAGTCCCAGAGAAAGGTCCCCAGTTCACTAAAATTCAGTCACACATCTCTAATGCTCCCTTTTTTGGTCACTCCAATGGGTATAATTCTCATTGCAAGCTGATTTGTCACTACGACATCTGCTCTGAAACTCACACCATTTGGGACCATCACTCTCGAACTGATACATCAAACTAGAATCAATTGATTCAGAGCATACACATGAATTTATTTTTTATTAATGATACAACCAACAAATGATAATCTCTTATTAATAGTACTTGCTTCTTACACCATATATGCTATTATCTAAATTAAGTAAGTGATTTAATTGATAGGCCCAAAATGGGGGGAAGAAAGCATACTCTAGAGTTCAGGGTAGAAGCGTATATTGATTCCTTTCTTCTTACTATCTCCAGATACAATCCTATGAAGCCCTGTTAAGTTTGCAAACATTTTGGTCTCCTACTGATCAATATATGCAGAGCAATTTCTAAGGTGGCACTGTGGTGTGTTATTGAAGTAGACTTGTGCATTATTTAGAGAAGTAGCCCATTTCCTGTTTAACCAAGTGTGTCATAAATATTGGGGATCATTTACCAGTTCACAGTATATAGTCTTTGTTGCAAGAACAAATAAGATGGGATTTTAAATCAGCCCTTTGTGGGATCAGACACACATCCCAAAGAGGATGAATATATAATAACAACGTTTTTAAAAAGAGCTTCTGAAAAGGGTTTCTGGTTTATTGACTTCTGAAAGTGCATATCGTATTTTACAAATATGAAAAAATTAAGTAACATATCTAAGAATATTTAAATATCTGAAATACATATATAACCCATGCATACCTTATGTAGTAACACAAAATTTAAAGAGAAATCTGTTGATACATTAAAATTCAGCAAATAAATGGGACTTAATGATAACTTAGTAACAGTCTTAATCTTTTTTAGAAAATAGTAATTATCAGTTGTAAAATAAATTAGCTTTAT
Organism: Carollia perspicillata; assembly: GCA_004027735.1. Lineage (NCBI taxonomy): Eukaryota > Metazoa > Chordata > Mammalia > Chiroptera > Phyllostomidae > Carollia > Carollia perspicillata. Next base: position 25,048 of record PVKM010003332.1, read on the forward strand.
TTCTTTTTCTGAGTACCAAAGAGTCTGTAAATTTGATGTTTTATGTCTAAAATATATCCTTAGTCTCCATTTCTGTAAGAAAACATGTCCCACCTTCATAGTTCTGTTTTAAGAACATTGTAAGCTTCTCATACAATGGCATATTGGCAAGAAAACAGAAAGCAAATTTAAACATCTTCAGAACAAAAAACTGTCAGTGACATCAGTGTCAATTCAAGTAAAAATCTAGTCTAGAAATCCCAGAGTAATTTTAAATGAGGATCATGCAGTCTTTATGCCACCAATACTACCTCCAGGTAGTTTGAGTATGATTTTGTTTGAAAGGAAATAAAATATATGCACTCTTACAAAACAAATATTCTGGACAAAATAGTATGTTTGCCCATAGGCACACAGATAGCAACCCCAAACCTTGTTTGCCCCATGTTTTAAAATCTCAACAGGTAACTGTTCGTTAATAATGACATTGATTCTTCTGTCACTCTACATTCTTAATTGAATAGCTTCACAATTAAAACAGAAACTTTACTTGGCATGTGCACTTTTAAATTATGAATTGATTCTAATATCTAGCAATCATTACACATTATGTATGCAATGCAGTTTTTTCAAACAGTTTACATGCAGTAACTCATTGAAGACTTACAACAGCACACTCAGAAGGTGCTATTATTAGCAGTGACAGTGCCTAATGTCTGTTTCAACATTGTAAGGGGAAAATAGTTCAAAATTAATTACACATTTTATAAGTTCACAGTTTTTAATTTTAATGGGATTGTAGCTATAACCTACATTTGAGCATGAATTCAAAAATTAAAAAGTTTAACCATATTTCTTTTACACAGATCTAGTCACCAAAATTATAAATATCTGCTCATTCTCATCCAAGATTTGTTATTATCACAATAACTAATGTTCATATTTTTTAAATCAAATAGGCCAAAAGCTTTAAACCAAAACAAGAGACTTCCTATATCACTTCCCTTTTCTTGAACCATTTCCTTTAAACAACTTATTTTTCTTTTTTCTCTTTAGGTGCTCCTTCCAGTACTTTCTTTTATATTTTTAAATCAAATGCAACAAAAATAGTTCTTGATTTGTCCGTTGTAATCATTGTCTAGTAAATATTTTTCCCAGTTTTTCACCACCACATTCTTAGTGAAACTAACAGGCAGAGTTTATATTGATATTACTAAGCAAGTTTTCCTAGGTGAGTCCACTGCGAAGCCAAACAGTATAGTATAATAGCATTTCCCTCTTTATACAAGAGTGTTTACTGTCTGGAGTTAATTGCATTTTTAATTTTCTAAATGCTTAATTATATCTAATATTACAGACATCTCTCATAAAACTCTTCATGTTTATGTCCCAAACTTAATGGTTTCTCTCCAGACCTGGGACTTTTTACCATCACTTATTTTAGATCCTGTGTTTCCTAGATCTCATTGTTTCCTCTTTCCTGGTTTATCCTCTTGTTAAGAGAAGCCCAGTCTACAGAAATCACTTCATAATACCACTTTAAACACATCAGAAACAGAGAGTTACTATGATGTGCTTTGTGGTGCATTGTCCGTTTTCGGTTGTTGTTTGTTTTCCTTCATTATTCTAGATACAAGATAGACATTTCAGATTGATGAATCATTTATTTCCATTTTGGAAAATTTTATTTTTAAAGTTTACTGGGGTGACTTTGGTTAATAAAATTATGTAGGTTTCGAGTGTGTAGTTCCATGATACATCACTTCTATCACAGCATTGTATCATAGCATTTGTATATTGCATGATGTTCCCAAAGTCAAATCTTCCATCATCATATATTTGACCCTTTTACCCCTGTATTACCTCTCCATCCCCTTCCCTCTGGTGACCACCACACTGTTGTCTGTGTCTAAGTTGTGTTGTCTGAGTTGTTGTTTATCTGTTTCCCTGTTTGTTTATTTGTTATTTTCAGTTTTATATCCCACATAAGAGTGTGATCATATGGTTCTTGATTTTTTCTGTCTGACTTTTTTCATTTAGCATGATGTTCTCATGATCCATCCATGTTGTTGCAAATGGCACTATTTTTGTCTTTTCTTATGGCTGAGTAGTATTCCATTGTATATATGTACCACATCTTCTTTGTCCAATCCTCTATCCAAGTATACTTTCCATGTCTTGGCCACTGTAATTAATGCTACAATGAATAATAGAGCTACATATATCTTTGCAAATAAATGGTTTCATTTTTTCTCATGGATACCCAGAAGAGGGGTTGCTGGGTCACATGGTAACTTTACTCTTAATTTTTTGAGGAACCACCATACTGTTTCCATAGTGGCTGTACCAGTTTATATTTCCACCAGCAATGAATGAGGGTTACTTTTTCTCTACAACCTCTCCAACACTTATCACTTGTTTTGTTGACAACAGCCATTCTAACAGGTGTGAGGTTGTATCTTATTGTAGTTTTGATTTGAATTTCCCTAATAGCTAGTGAATTTGAGCTTCTTTTTATACATCTGTTGGCCATTTTTAAATATAATGTCTCATCTCTTTTCTATGTTCTTCTTTAGAATTGTTATTAGTCAGAAAGTGAACCTCTTAAATTTATTCATTAAGTCTCTTATATTTTCTTTTCCAATTTCTATCTAACAATGATTTTAGAAAATTTTTATATTTGTTTATCAGATGTTATATTTCTGAGCTTTTAAAAAATTCTCTGTTGTCCAAAGAACTTCCATGAATTGAAATTTCTGATTTTAGCAACTGCTTTTTCTGTTATTCATCTGCAGTTCCTAATAGATAAGTAGTATTAGAAAGCCACATAAAATTCATCTATTTATAGGTGAGAAAAACCAGAATCTTAAAGCTATAACTATTTAACTAAGATAGTACAGATATTTAGCAGTCAAAATAAATAGAACTGCATTTCCTAAATTCATGTTTAATGCATTTTTTTTTGCTTTTGATCGATGCTTTTAAGAAACAATATTTTTTTGGAAAAGAGGGCAAAACCTTATACCTTTTAGTGTGTTGAGCTAATGAATGTCATTACAGTTTCTATTTTCAAGCCTTCATTTCTACATTCTTTAAATATCTATTTATTTATTTTTAATTTATTTATAGAGAGAAGGGAAGGGAGGGAGAAAGAACAGGAGAGAAACATCAACATGCAAGAGAACGATGTCCCCAACCAGGGACCTGGCCCTCAACCCAGACATGTGCCCTGACCTGGAATTGAACCAGCAACATTTAGGTTTGTGGGACAACACCCAACCCACTGAGCCACATCAGTCAGGGCTCACATCTGCATTTTTAATGCATTTTTTAACTTAAAATATTTTACAGAATTTCTAGGAAATGAGAAAGTATAGGAAAATAAACTGAAGCACAAAATAAAACTAACACTTCAGTGCAGTGGTTACATATATTTTAAGTACTTTATATTTGGTTCTAGGAAAATAACACACTAATTTAAGTTTATAAAAGTACATCTCCATGAAATATCTGGATAAGTATTTGCTCATTTACTTAAAAAATTTACATACCAAGTGCCTACTCAGGGGAAAGTACTGTGTTGGTATACGGAGGTATAAAAGACCTGAACTCTATTAGAATCAATATCATGCATGGCTCCTCTTCGGATCATCATATCAGGTGGCTCCTCATTGCCTTCCTCTTCCCCACTTTGTGCAGCATTAATCTGTGCTTAGTAGAAAATTAATAAACCCTTCTAAAGTGAAAACTTAGTCATACTGGGAATAAAATCATAATCTCATATTGATTTAACCAATTGGGTACATCATCAATAGTTAACAGGAAGAGGTGCATTTTTTCAGAGTTATAAGGTTGTAAAATTGGTTTTAGTTTTGAATGACTTCAGTTATTAGGCAATTCTACAATTCTCTGAAAATATAAAAAGGAGCACATGAAGCAGAAGAGTGGGATAATGGATTAAATATATGTGTAATACTCCAAAAGTGTTTCTCCCTGAATAGAGAAAATGAAAAGTTTCATTTTCATAATAATTGACAATAGGGAGAAGACATGCCTAACTCTGTCTTCCTGAAGTTTAAGGGACATAGAACAAGGAAGCTTCAACTGGATTAGGGCATTAAAATGTTGAACTCAACAATGGGATTCTATGAAGGATAGTTTAAAGCAGTTTATCTCAATTATTTACAAAAATTAAGTAAATTTTGTATTGTCCTTATATTATTAACACTATTTTATTTGTAGAGTTTTTCATGAATACTTTGGAGATTTAAATTATTCCCCAAAGGCACTGACTATTATACTTAGAATTTGGTAATATTTTTAGTGTGGAAAACTGCAGCTAAATATTGTGAGTTTTCATAATTGGGGAAGAAAGAACATAGCATCTGAGCTTATATAAAGCAAAATTTTGATTTTTATAGAGATATTGCATTTAATTTTTCTTCCTTCAAGTAGAAGTTAAAGTGGAGAAAATACTTTTCAAGACTACTTTTGATTTGAATATTTGAAGGATGTTTTTGACTTCTAAAATGTATTGAAAAGCAACAAATTGTAGAGGTGTGTAAATAAGTAGACACACTCAGAAACAAAGTAGGCAGACATTCTTTAGGTATGCTGACATCCTTAAGACAGAACACCTATATATAAAGAATCAGATTAAAAGTTCATAAATGAAATTTTAAGAAATAAATAATTGTGTTGTAACAGATTCTGTAAACCAACTCCCTAATTATCTGGATAATTCAGTAAGAATCTTCATTTCCCACATATTTATGCAAGACAATTATTATTTTAGCTTAAATACCTTCCACCTTGTCTGTAGAGGCCTGGTTTTGCAGGCGACTCCCTACTAACCCAGAAAGACTTGCCCTGTGCTCAAAGCCTTCTAAGCAGTACCTATCAACAGCACGACGCTCAACTTTGATTCCACAGCTGTAATCTCATTCCTGCACTGCTTTAGATCCCTTCTGTGGTTCTATGATAAACATCCTCCCACGTTTTTTTAATAACCAGTCACTTCTACTTACTTTATGACATGATATACTTGTTAGATCCATGAATGACACTAAGTTATTACCCTGTTTAAATATCCATTGGGTATTTTATTTTAGCAGATCTTTAGAAAAGATCATAAAACCAGATAGACTAATAGTAATACACATATCAAAATTAGATTAAAATGTAAGTCGTGGTTCTCATTCACTTCTTGACATTAAAGATGTTACAAAGATTCATGCTTAGAATATCACCAAATATCCCAACATTTACAGACATTGGTGTTGTCAAACAGGTCTTTCTCTGACCATGCACAGTTTATTCCTTAACTACTGACATGATTTCATTCTTGTACATGTATTACTGTTTCTCCTGCTGTAGCAAGTTCTAGTTTTCTCAAGGACTTTCCCCTGACTTTTCTGAAAATATAATATCATATTTCCAACCTTAAGATTAAAATGTTATCCTCACATATATATTTACTAGGTTGGTGTGGTCACATATATGCTGAGCATGTCAGACTGAGCCAACACATGCATTTAGAGCTGTATTAATGTTACTGAAGCAAAAGAAAATCTAATATCAAGGGAAATTGTTAGCATTTTATGCAGTGTTTGATAGTGAGAGCATATCACTTATCCACTCCCATGAAGAAAGGAGTTCAATATAATTAGACTACCACCAAGTTAGCTGGATGGACCAATGCTATTACATATCAGTGGTGCAGCATTATTCTGTGCTAAGGGCCATCTGGGCTCTTAGCATGTTGGTGGCCGTTCAGTTTGTTTAGAGTAACACTAGATCTTTAAGCCATAAATAATTCCCTCCCTACTACCTGCACACATTATTCACGAGCTAACTGTGCAAACAGTGGGATAGTAGAGGGAGATGAAGAATGACATCTAGGTCAACATTGCCACCTGTTTCCTAAAATTCTTCTATGTAACACATTTATTTGTGAGTGTTCAATCAGGACACTGATATCCTCAATTCTGAATTCATTTCAAAGGGTCCATCTCATACCCCTCTTGCCCAAATTCTTTTGGTATGGATGCTCCAAAAGTTTCCCTTCAAATACCCCCAAAATTTATATAACCTTTTAGCTACTATCCCAGCATCAGTCTAGGTCCATACCTCTAGGTCTCTGTCCTTCCAGATAAAGTGGAAAACCACTTGTACCATTAAAAGTTCTTCCCTCAATAAGGAGTCACTTTCCCTACTGTCCTTCTTGGGATTCTTGTATGGGCTATAATGGAGGAGTGCACTTCCAAACAACACCAATATATCATGCAGAAAACCAAATGTATATCAGACTTAGTTTTTTCCTCTGTTGACTAATTATAAGAAACACCCTAGGTGACCTTATATACAGACTGAGGGAGAGGTGGCAATATACCAGGAATAGATACATCATGAATGGGAACTACCTGCACATGCAACATTTTTCTGCTTTGAATGCTTGCTTAAGCTTAATATTATATTACTTTGCCCATGTTAATTCCACTGATGATGGTATACTGCTGAGCATACCCAACTTTATGACAGACAGTCAAGCATCTCCCAGTTCATGATAGTTGCATGATTTGGGGAGGAATTCAGGTTCTCTTGATCAGAAGTTCAATTGCTCCTAGATCAGAGTTGCAAGATAGAAACTAGAATTTCAAAAGGTGATTAGCTTTATCCCAAAGAGGTCCTTGCTTTTTTCTGAAGCCCTAGCTGATCTATGCTGTGATTCTATCAGAACTTGCCAGAAGCACCATACCCCATTGTTGCACAATCGAGTTTTTTCCTGTCATGTGACACAAACAACAGAGCTTCTTGGCATTGCAAGCTGATAAAGTAGAGCAGCCTTCTCTTGCTAACAGTCACACTCAAAAGAAATAGCATTATGGGTAGTTGGAAAACAGGAAGAACTAATTCATCCAAATGTGGTATGTTTCCATCATTATCCAAAGATACCCAACAAGCAGACAAAGCAATGACAAGTGTAGGTCAAACAGCAGTCAGGGAGATCCTGTGGCTGAGTGCCTCTGTTTCTAAAACCTGATAAAGGTTTTGGAAGAAGTTGCAGTTGAAGAAATCAGAAATAAGTCTAGCTATTTTAATGAGAGGTCATGCAAGTATTGGCTTTTCCATGACTCTATTGTTCGTGTTGAAATTAGGGGCTATTTGCAATTGCAGCTCTTTCTAACTGCATCCCTAGCCTACAGAGAACAAACGTTAAAATGCTGTTTAAGGACGACAGTGCTCCTCTTTTGAGGGCAGTATTAAATGCCTTGTTGAAAGGATTGACCTCTGAGTCCTTTCAGGAGATAAAGTTGGAGCATGGCTAAGTGTGTCACAAATGATAAATCCACTCAAACATTTGAATTCCTCTAAGTCAGTGCCTAATAGAAATAGAAATGTATGCCCCAAATGCAAGCCACATGTTTACTTTTAAATTTTCTAGAAGCCATATTTTAAAAAACAATAAAAAGAAATATGTAAAATTGTTTATAAAATTATTATTTTTCAATATAATATAGACAAGATATTTTAATATGCAATTACTATAAAAATTATTGGGACACTATATTTTTTACACTGTTTTACACTTGAAGAACATCTTGATTGTGGACCAGTCCCATGTCAAACGTTTGAGAGCCACATGAATTCCTCCCTCTCCATTATGCCAGAGAATTTCTGGCATCTAAACTTTCTTTACTAAAATGTAATTTGAGTCTGTTTTACTTAATACCAAGCACACAGCTAGAACCACTTACTTCCAGCTGCTCAAACTAGCCCTTAGATTCCAGAAACCCTGTTAAATCCAATCACAATAAATGCAGCCACTTTAAAATCACTTTTGTTCTTTTTTGGTCTAGCACATTTAGAGCCATAGCTCACAGATACTCTCCAGGTTTCTGTTGATGTAAATTGGCAAAATCTATTAAGCCTTGTCTTACTGGTTTGGGTATTGCAGTTGTGACATTTTGGAATATGAATTTGTGATCTATGCTCTAGAGGTGATTAGGAGTGAAAGAGTGAGTGACGTAAATGGGTGTCCTTTAACAAGATAACTCCTCAAGGTTTCCAAGCCAGGCAGTTCTAGCCTCACCTGATGGGAAGAAAGAACTCTGCCTTCTGGCAAAGAAGGATTAGTGGAATTTGGGGGATGGAGGGCTCAGGTTGATCTGAACCCATCCACATATTCCATTCCAGTTTTCAGGTTCCTGCTCGTTCCCCAGTCAGTGCTCTAAGTTTTCACATAAGAGGCCCCAACCCAGCATTGTTGAGTCATATGTTCAATTGCAATAGCCCTGAGGCTGTAAATCGAAAGAGGTCTCAGTGCCCCTCATTGTGCCTGCAGCCAAGAATGTAAAATGCTGAGTATATCACTTCTCTAAATGATGTGGGGTAGGCGGCCCACCCACATAGTCCTAGTGTTCTTTATTAATGTCATAATAACCTACTGTGGGAACCATTCAGACCACCACAGCTTTACCTCAATTGACACTCCATTATAGGTGACCACAGGTGATACATCACGGCACTGTTTCGTCACTTTATACTATAAATAGCCAGGGTCTCATTTTCAAATTGCATTCAGGTCTCACTCACTTTCAGTTAAGCAAATGAATTAGCAAATTCCAGATTGTCATCCTGGAGGTCCTGTGGCTGACAATGAGTGTCTACTGCATGGAATGGCTCCTTCTGTTTTCAAAACTTGGTAAAGGATCTGGAGGAATTTGGACTTGAAGAAATCAGAAGTCTATAGTTATTTTACTAAGGAAGAGATTTAATACAAGCAATCAGGTGCTTCCAAAATCACTGGAAGAAGAGAAGCTAGGCCTCCAAATATAATCCCTAGGATAAATCAGCTCAAGAAGTTCATAAAGGAGTTGTTGTCTCACTTAACCAAGAAATGGGATATCAACGGGCAACATGGAAATGAAAATGCTTACCTTTTGGGCTTCCGAGTCTGTCAGTGAGCTAATAACTTTATTATTTCTGAAAGTGCAGAATGCATACAGTTTACATTCACTGTGATAACATGTCTAGTGGGCACTTAGCACTGTTTATTTCACATTGTTTCATATAATCCTCATAACAACTTGGCAGGGTAGGTTTTGTTATCTCCATTTCGTAGATGAGTAGACTGGGTCAAAGACAGATAAAAAGCAAATTTTTTGACTTGTCACAAGTATCAAATCCAGGGAATGCAGCCTTTATTCTCAGTTGCTTCCCATAGCAACGTAGGGGTTATCTGTAGTAAGCTTCATGTATTATTAATAGTTGCAAAGTCAGCATGTATAAAGCTTCAAATTACCACAGTTATCCAATTAACCCGTGGTTACTTATATAGCTTTTAGTGCTTCTCCGCAGGCGCAGGCTAATGAAGTTCTGTGTAAAGGATTACACGAGTGGGAAACAACGGTCATGAAAAAAATGGAACATTTCATAATAACTGTTACATAAAGGCTTTTTATTCCCCCAAAAATCAATTTTAAAGATTTAAGCCTTGGCAGTAGCTTGGTTGGTTGTAATACTAGTGCTATTCAGTGGGTTCTAATTAAAAATTTAAAAATTCATAATAATGATATATCAATTTCTTAAGTATAACACTTTAATTGTACAGATGAGATAAGCAAAACATACAAATGTAGTAAAAATATGAAAACATACACAGGAATAATTTACATCCACTTCAAGATGCTAGTTATCTCTGGCAAAGTGAGGAATAAAAAAAGGCCAGTGTAGAGCTGTGGAAATACCTAGAAATGTTTGCTTCTATTTAAAAAGAGAAGGTAATACAAACATGGAAAATTTTAACTATTGTTTATCCAATGTGTAAATGAGTGTCTATTATGTTTGTATAGTTTTCTACATGTGTAAAATATCTCATAACTTGAGATTAAAGAGACTTAATAAACTAGCATTAATTTTTAAGAATTAGCCCTGGCTGGTGTAACCCTGTGGATTAAGCACCAGCCTGTGAAGCAAAGGGTTGCCGGTTCGATTCCCAGTCAGTGCACGTGCCTGGGTTGTGGGCCGGGTCCCCAGTGGGGGACACATGGGAGGCAACCACCCACTGATGTTTCTCTCCCACTCTTTCTCCTTTCCTTCCCCTCTCTCTAAAAATAAATATATAAAATATTTTTTAAAAAAGAATTACTGTGGTTCTATTTGATTTTATAAAATAACATAGCATACTTATATGTTTTATGCTAGCCTCTGTATTTTTTGAATGATAGGATAGGATTTTGGGGAAGCGCTCCATATCCACAGAGCTATGTTAAAGTAAAATCAAAAGAAAACGAAAGAACTTCTGCCCAAGACTTAAATCTTAGAGAACATACCATTGATGTGTTGGGATTTCAATGGTCATGCATGTTAGACATGACCTCAGTTTTCAAAAATCTAATTTAGAAACATGCCTGAAACTGGTTTTTGTGTTTAAAAAACAACAACAACAACACACACACAAAAAAAAAAAACCCACTGGCACTATGATGTGCCTTAACATGAAGAGTATGAAGAGCTATATAAAATACTATGTTATTCAATTCATACTTTGGAACATATATAGCACATAATCATAATATGAATAAATATGTTTATTTATTATATTTTTTCTAATGCAGTTTAGATGCTTTTAATTGAAAAAGAACTAGTGGAGACACACAAAGTCCTTTCACAAAGAAAGGTACAGAATAAAATTGCCATTTCTAGAATAAGGGTTTGCCACAGATATCCTAATTAGTAAAGAGGTTCTGAAGAGAATCAGTCAGACTATTTTCTCTAATCTAACCAAGATATTACTTTAACTCAAGATGGTACAGACTTAGTCACCACAGCTTTTAATGAACATGTATTACCATATTTAGTTTTACCCTATTTATCTTTTATCTATTTTATTCTTAAGTTTCCATTAATGACAGTAATTTTCAAGAAAGAAAATTGTATAGGGAGAAATATAGAATTTTACTCAATAATCAATTTTTGTCTTTATCTTTAAGGTAAAATGGGATAAGAAGAAACTTCTGAAAACAAATTCTGTGATTACTATCTTATTGTAATGTAATAAATTTCTCTAGAACTTAATTAAAATAGAAGTATTAGAATGGCTGTATTAAATCTATAAAAGCAGTTGAATGAACATTTAAGGATTTTAATATTGGTGTAGAAAAGTGACTTATTGAACAGTACAATGCTGAGGAAAAGTTAAAATAAGGTCATCTTTCTATCCCGAAACTATATGTTTTTACACAAGTAACTGTAACTTTCCATTACTTCTACTGCCTTACGCAAATTAGACATTTATACATATGTATCTTTGAGTATTTTCTATGCACCAAAGAGAAAAATGATAGTTGATAAAAATCAACTATTGTTTTTAACATTTATACTATATTTATACTGTATTAAATTTGCTTTGTAAGCAACTATCACAATCAACCACATCAACTAAAAACGAAATGTTATGGATTATTTAAACACAACATTAAATAAAAGGCCTAGAGTGTATTTTTGGTATTTATCTAACATTATAAAATATTCAATAAGAAATTATATGATTGTTTTATCAAGAATAAGTTACTTTGCCTTTTACACAGGCACCTGTATTCTACTGCAACAAAAACAATTTGTCTTTTGTCAAAGTCAAAGGAAAGCTTTATTCTCTGACTTTAAAATTGCTTTGAATCTTTATTTCAGCCAAATTTTACTTTCAAAAGAAATAATATATAAAACTACACATAGTCCTACAATATGTAAATTAATTTTTCATTTATTTGAGTCAAGAGTGTTGACCAATTTCTAAAAATTACTGATATTGACATCCTAATGATTACATAAAAATAGTGTTCTTTCAATACAGGTAATTTAGAAAATAAAAGCACAAAGTAAAAATAAAATCATCAACACCCAACATTTTAATATGCAAGTAGTTCTCATTTTCCACCTGTAGACATAATGAGCAAAGTACATTTCAAGAAAACTTACACAAAAAAAGGGCAAGTGCAGAATTTTATTAAAACTGAAAAAGTAATTAGGACTTTTAAAAATAAAGAACAACTTAGAAACAATAACTTATATTATGTTTCACAAAATGTATTTTACATTTGCACCTCTGCTTTAACTCACATAACAGATCAAGCATTAAACCTGACACAATTTCTCTGATATACTTGGTATGATGAAGGGTATGAAATCCATCATTTTACATTTGATTTTACCAAAATTATCATATTTGTTGCATAGAACTCATCTTGTTATACTTATGGATTTCCTCATCCTCAACCTTTAACTGGTCTAAGTCTGAAAAATCTCATCTGACAATATGTTTTTGTGAAATATAAGCAGTTCTCCAATACCATTTTCATGAAAATCTCCTCTTTTGTGAGATCCTGTATCCGTGGTAAGATTGCAATTTTACCTTACAGATGGTATGTGTTGTGTTTGCTTCAGATATTGGATTAGCTGTGAGCAGTCTACGAAAGGCTTCCTCGGTGGTGGTGTAGTTGGTAAACACAAGTGGCAGGTGTCGGAGGAGCGGTATATTTGAGGGGAATACAGTTATAAGTACCGATTTTGTTAGTAAATGTAGTTCTGATTCCTGTTATAACAACATGCACTTTCTAGTGCAACCACAGTACTTTGGATACTCAGATAATGAATTGAGGATAATAAGTACTTCCTGTTTATCATTCTTATGTTTTGGTGTTACACATACTATATTTTAACTTAAATATTGTTTTTAACCCATGCCTGCTCTTTGTAGCCTTATTTTTCTTTTTCAAAAATCATGGAAGTTTTAATAATGTACTATGTAATTTACACAAGTATTTACTCAGAATTAGTCTAATTAAAATTGAATGAGGGTTTCAGATTTAGCACTTGGTGAGGAGTTTAGGTCTTAGCAAAAAATAATTTATTTTTGAGATTATGAATGCACTAACACAGTCAATTGTTTATTTAAATTCATATAGTACATGTGTAAAATGCTAGCAGAAATCCAATTTTAAATATTCTCACAATAGAATTATTTGTCTTGTTTTCTCAGGAAATGATATTGTACTGAAGGAAAACTATTAGAAGCAATTAAAGCTCATTTAAAATGTTGGTAATTTAATAAAACCCTAAGACTATGACATAACAATAATAAAAATTAACTGCACTTGTAGATTCTAATAAAAAATATACAGCATTATATACCACAGAGGCAGCTCGTAAATACTAAATATGGTAAATCTTTTAATTAGCAAACAAAAATTATATCTTATTCATATGGAAAGTTCCTTGTACTTTTAAAATAGATTATTTGTTTTTTTAATAAGAAACAATGGTTAGAACAACATTTTTTTCAAATAGTCAAGGTACTTTAATTTTAAGCAAGGTATTTCACTATACAAATAGCAATCCTATTACTATAATTAAACATATTAGATTTTCCAGTAAATCTAAGGACTTTTCACATATGAAATTTAGATTTAACGGGAACAAAACAATTTGGAATTAGAATCCAAACTAAGACCTCTAGAGACCCTCAGGAACTGGTAGAGACAACATACTCTATAAAAACCTACATTTCCCAGAGCCACGTGCACAGCAGGAGTTTCATGGGTGCCCACTGACTGCCACAACCCACATCACTGAGATGGGCTGACATCTTTCAGACTAAAGATATGCAACTTTGGGGTGTACCCTTTGCCCCACCTACATATTACATGGAGACTTTTAACTTTTCTTCCACAGTTCTTACTTCCAAGTTGGACAAAACAATGCATAAATATAAATATTCTAACAATATCAATATTAATGTAATTTGGCGAATATGCTTTCTCTGTCACTTACTACTCACAGTATGTATAAAATTCATGAGGTAAAATTAATACATGAAATCCAAATTGGATCTAAGAATACTTACTGATTTTTCACCTAGAGGTAAACTGGACTTGCCAGATTTCTCTCCAGAATGACTACAGTGTTCTACATTCCTAACAGTAGTTCATGAGTTTGCCTAGCTGTCAGGTGTATAACCACATTGTAACACGTAATTTTTATTTTTCTGATTACTAATGACTTGCAACATTGCTTTGTATGCAATGGTTTTGGGGATTCCTTTTCTGTAAATTGAATTATGTATCTATTATATATCTATATATTATATACTGTTTTTATATATATTGCTAGTTTTCTTGTAATTATTACTTTTTCTTATCAATTTTTGTTCTTTTTTGAGTTTACACATTTGAAATATTTTTTCCCTTTAGTCACTTGTCTCTTTTCTTTCTCCATGGTGTCTCAAACAGAAATCCTTCATTTTCATGTAAATGATGCCATCTTATTTTATCTTTCTTTTAATAAAGATTTTATTTTCCTCATTTTTAAACAGAGGGGAAGGGAAGAGAAAGAGAGGGAGAGAAACATCAATGTGTGCTTGCCTCTCGTGAGCCCCACAGTGGTGACCTGGCCTGCAACCCAGGCATGTGCCTTAACTGGGAATCGAACCAGCAACCGTTTGGGTCACTGGCTGGCACTCAGCACACTGAGCCACACCAGCCAGGGCTTAGTTTATCTTATGGTTATGCTTTCGAATTAGTCACAAAGATAGTCTACTACATTTTTTTCTATTCACAAGGTTTGCCTTTCATATTTTAGTTTATGCATATTTAGGCCACTCTTTACATGGTGTTTTATTTTTTAACATATAATAAGTCTGCTTTCTCCTTACTACCTACCAAAGTCATCTGACCTTTCTCCATTGGTAGCAACTTTTCATAGATTATATCTCAATCTATGAAATATATGCATAGGCCTGCCTCTAAGCTCTCTCTTCAGTATCTACGCACCTGTTCAATACTACAAAACAAATATATTTCTTCAAATATGATAGGACAAGGGCACAACTGTGCATGGAAGTCATTCCACCCAAGAGCAAAGATTGTGTCTATATTAATTAAGACAATCTCATAATGTGACCTTGAGCTAAGTGACCTCTCTAAGCCTCAGGATAATGTTAATAGTACCTAATTAATATGACTATGTGAGAATTAAAAGATGATCACGTAGGCTTATCCCTGAACAAGTGGCTGATGCGTGATAAGTATTCAATAAATGTTAAAAATAGAATTAACAATAAAATATAAAATAATCAGAAGGTGCTAAACCAGGTCTCTGATCTTGTTAAGGAACAGATATTCTATATAACATTACAATTACATATTTATTTTACTTTAGTCATATCCACATAAACACTAAATTTATCATTGGAGAACAATTTGCAAAACATAAATTTTCAAGTACTGTTATGCCATTATTTATTATTTTTGGAAATAGCCTATCTTCCTATAAAACGGTTTCTACTAAGTTCATTTTACCACTTGACAACTACTGGCTAAAATACATTTTTAATTGTCTATTACGTTTCCTTTTGAATATTATGACAATGAAAGTGTTTGAATTCCTCAATGAGAGAATCCAGAATTTCACAAAATTGTGAGGACAAACCGAAGGTGAGTTTCAGTCTTGTTTTCTAATGAGTGGTTCTTGACCTGGGCTTCCATTCCCAGGACCTTTTTTCCAGGCCAATAAATCAGAACCCTCAAGGGGAGAGTACAAACACTGGCATTTGGGTTTTTAAATGCCCACTCAGTGATTCCAATGAGCCAGCAGAGCTGAGAACCACTGCTCTTTTAGAGCATTCAGGCCACAGTCTCCCTCCTTCTCACATCAGGGTCTTAGATTTGCAACTGTTGTGAATTACTGATCAAATGGAATATTTGTTAAATTAAAATGCAATTTGATTTATTCATATTCTTCATTGTCTTTAATTATGGCAGAATGCCTTAGTTAAATCTGATAAATATTTTGCTTCAATGATAGTCAAAATCAAAGAAAGGCTGATATGCCCGATTACTAAATGTCATTTTTAATTATATAATTTGTATATACAGTATATATGTGTGTATATGTTTGTGTGTGTGTGTGTTTAGAGAGAGAGAGAATACCCATATATAGGTATATATGGGTATATGTATATACATATACATATATTCTTCTTAGGTGACATTTTTGTGAGACTTCATATGTGATAAAGATGATAAAATTTATATTTAATAATTGTGGGTATTTCATACACTTCAGAGAAAGAGTGACTATCCATTCTCATTCACTGGGTATTTTGGGTGTTTATCAATGTAAATGTATAAAGATGGAAGAAAATTAGCAAATTCATAGGCCTATTGCACTTTTAAATTGCTTACTCAACAAAAAGCATCCATTTGTTTAAATTAAGGTCAGCCTTCACTTATTACAGTAATTACTGCCTTTCAACTGCAGGTAACGTGCTTGATTTCCCAAGTATGTGGCAACACTGTCTCCTAGGAGTCACCAAGCCTCAGTCAATAGTGCAAAAATTGACCTAAAGCCAGGGTCTTAGTTCTATTTATGAATTTACTACTAGCTAATTTCTGTTTGTCAGCATTGATTCATATTTATTTTTCATCTGTGTCTCAGTTTTCTCCTTTTTGTGTTCATAAAATATGTAAACTTAAACATGAAATCATAACATTGCTAAGCTACTACTAGTATATGTAAACCATGCACTAATATATTAGATTTTTTAGTTTTCAGTCAAATTCACCAGATTGTTTCCACTACATATCAAGTAATGTGTTTAACTTCATCTTTCACTATCCATCTTCTGGTTTTGGAATCACATTAGGACAACCTCTTTGATGACTTACTTTCAAGTTCCCCTGTTGTCTCATCACAAAATTCATGTAAGATGTTGTCCCAGGCCACTAGGGTTATAGCTAGTGTTTTATACAAAAGATATAGTTAATCATTCTTAATTAGAAGAATAATAAAAAGCTCCTTGAAATAAAACCTAAAAATAATACTCATCATAAATAATGAAAAAATTTTAATAATTTATCAAGAGCAAAATAGCACAAATAACTTTTATGTGCTTGTCTCTTTGCACATATGCATTGGGGTTAGTGAAACAAGTCCCAAGGATAGTAGAGCTATATCAAAGTGAAGCAAAAAAAATTGTTGGGGATCTGGCAACTCTTTGTTTATATTTTATTATTTTTGTCAACCAACCATTGCCAGAATTTGTAAATGCCATATTTTCATTAACTCATCTTTTAATTTTAAGAAGTATCCAATTACAAGTGATTCATATAAATGGGCAGACAGAATGTTTAAGATATCTAGTGATTACTTCCTAGAAGGGATAAATAACATCTTTGCTTTGCCTATGTGTTTTGCAACTTTAATCTGTAATGTTTAATCACCTTGATTCTATGCTTATGATTGAATATTGAACTCTGGAATCTTCCTGCTGATGGTTTCAGCTGTGGTCACATAAGATAGGTATGACTTTTATAGAAGTCCCAATTTTATATTTGTAGACTTTTAGGTAAAATACATTCTCTTCACTGAAAATTGTTAGGATTTTAAAAAATGAAATTGGAAAGAAAAAAAGTAAAACTGTCCTTATTTGAAGATGACATTATCCTGTATGTAGAAAACCCTAAAGATTCCACCAAAAATATACTAAAACTGATAAATGAATTCAGTAAAGTAGCAGGATAAAAAATAAATATCCAGAAATCAGTTGCATTTTTATATATCAATAATGAACTCTCAGAAAGGAAACCTGAGAAAATAATCTCACTTACAATTGCTTCAAAAAATCCTAGAAATAAATTTAACCAAGGATGTAAAACACCTGTGCTCAGAAAATTATAAGACAGTGAAGAAAGAAATTGAAGAAGATATAAATGAGTGGAAGCACATACTATATTCATGGATAGAAAGAATTAACATCATCAACATGTCCTTACTACCCAAAGCAATCTATAGATTCAATGCAATTCCTGTTAAGATGCCAATGGCATATTTCACAGAACTGAAACAAATATTTCAAAAATGTATATGGAATCACAAAGGACCCTGAACTGTCACTGCAACTTTGTTCTTCATTCTTAAAATGAAAACTTTGTTCTTCATTCATGCTACCAGGTATCAAACTTTACTGAAAGTCTATAGTAATCAAAATAGCAAAGTACTGGCATAAAAACAGACAGAGAGACCAATGGAACAGAATAGAGAGCCCAGAAATGACCCTATGAATTTGTAGCCAATTAATATTTGAAAATAGAGGCAAAACATACAATGGGCTAAAGATAGACTATTCAATAAATTGTGTTGGGAAAATTGGACAGATTCATACAAGGAAAATTGAAACTAGACCACCTTCTTACACCATGCACAAGAATAAATGCAAAATGGATTAGAGACTTAAATGTTAGACTTGAAACCATTAAAGAAATCTAGAAGAAATCATAAGCAGTAAAATCTCAGATATTTCTTGTAATAATATGTTTTTCTGATAGAGTATCTTGAGCAAAGGAAACAAAAGAAAAAATAAATGAAAAGGATTACATCTAACTAAACAGTTTTTCTGGAGCCAAGGAAACCATCAACAAAATGAAAAGACCACCCACTGAATGGGAGAACATATTCATCAATACATCTGATAAGGACTTAATACCCAAAGGTTATAAAGAACTTATAAAACTCAACAACAACAAAACAACCCAATTAAAAAGTGGGCAAAATACCTGAATGGACACTTCTCCAAAGATGGAGAAGTTGGGGGCTGGGTGAGAAGAGCGAAAGATTAAGCAAAGATAAAAAAGAAAGATTCACATACACAGACAACAGTATGGTAATTGCCAGAAGGAAGGGGGTGGGGGTAGGTAGAAGAGTGTAAAGGGCTGTAAAGAGTGTAAATGGTGATGGGAGGAAACTTGACTTAGGTGGAACGCACAATATAATATGGAAGATGTACTGTAAAATTGTATAGACCCGAAACCTATGTGCTCTTATTAAACAATGTCACCTCAATAAATTTCCATTAAAAATAAGTTGATCTAAAACATTAAAAAAATAATTGAAAGAGAAAAAAGTATACTATAATATTGTCATGTTTTGCATGTAAAGATGGTTATCTATTTTAATTGATATTATACACTATCATATGAAATGTATATATTCCTAAGGTGTAACTATTGATATATTATCTATTTTATATATACTTTTATAGGCAGTTGCTGTATGTATATCTATCTCTATATATACACACACATATATATACATATATATGCATAATGCTCACACAAGTACTGATCATCATTACCACTGAAAAGATTCAATAATGATGTTGAAGTTTTGTAGGTCCAAGCTCTATGTTCCCCAGAGTATAATGAAATCAGCTTTGATTAATTGCAAACTGTGAGCTGCACAATATAGTCGTTCACATGAAACTTGTGCAATAAATGCAAAATCATTTGCATTTATTGACATTTTGTCTGATCGTGCTTTTAAACTTAAATATAGCACATTATCTGCACTTCCCTAAATGTTTAGATTCAAGCAAGTGAATGTTACCCAGAAATTCTGCTGAATTGATTTTCTTAATTATTTTTTGTGTTTTTACAGACAAGACAATGTTGTAGGAACATTTACCATTCTTGATGTTACACTAGTTACCGATATCCATTTTAAAATACACACATACTGAAGCTATTTCTCTCCTTTTAGATTCTTTGGTTCTCAGATTAGCAAAGATCTGCCAAGAGTAAAACTCTGAAGAATATCTGTGAGGATCAGAGCTTTAAGCAGAAGCAAACCAGCTCCAGGGCAAAAACAGTGAGGACCTCAGATATTCTGGGCAGACAGACAACCTCTAGGCAGGTGGCAGATTCATTATTAATTCAATAAAAGCTAATCTTGCTTTTGTTCAGTTACTTCCTCAAATTATCATAATACAGCTTCATTTTTACAAATTAAAAATTTTGTTTACAGTGGCTCATAATGACATGGGTACGGAATCATGAATTGCTAATAGAGTTTGCACTGCCTACCCTTGGGATTTGGCAGAGTCCATTTGTTGCTACATTTGTTCTCAAACATGGCTCGGCCTCCAAATTTGTCTTTTAACTCATGAATGTCATTAGGCCTTTTTCTTGTGTGCTGTATTGATCCCAATTCTCCAAAGCATTTTCAGGTGCCAGAGTAGTTATGTCTGTGTTTTAAATGGGTTTCTGTCTCCAATCATGGTAAAGCTGTTTCTTCCATTACCCTTGGAAGCCTCTCTATCTGCATAATACACAGCACCTCCAATACATACCTCAGACCATCTGCTAGATTGGCATGGTGCCTGATTACAAAAAAGGGACCACCCCCTTTCTTGGCATAGGTGCTAAACCTTCAGTTTATCCAACCAGTTTTCAAAATCCTATAGATTATAGATTATCCTGGAAGAAATCTCTCTTGCATTAAAGAACAAAACAGTGGTGCCTCAAGCTTCTTTTTGATGGGCCCCATCTGCTAATCAAGAGTTCAAACAATAGTCTTATCTAGAAGTATTCCCTTCAAAATGACCTTCTGCTTAAATCTAGGAAATATCTCTATTACAAACCTTCCTATAATGCATAAGGATCAGGTGACCACAAAATCCCACAATCCCCAGAACATGGTTTCAAATACATGTTTGAAGACTTAGTGCACTCTTTTTATGTATTGTTTAACATAAATTATTTCAGCTTACTGAGCAAAAGTCGGGTTTGATTTAGATAGGTTCGTGTGCATTCATACCATGGATCCTTGGAAGGAGATTAATTCATTGTTTGCCATTTTTTTTATTGATCCTCGTGCTCTTGGGCCAGCTATTAGACCCTTAAATTGAGCTTCCGAAGCTATTCACTCTTCTATCCTGATGAAATGAGTGAGGAAAAAAATAGAAAGAGGGTTTAGGTGAAAGAGAATAAGATTTGGGTGAGACACAGTTTCATTTCAATTGATTACACTGCCAATGGACAGCACTGGGAAAATTTCTCAACTTCCTTAGAAAAAGGAAAAATAATTATCTCAAAAACGTGTAAGAGTTACCTGAAAGCTTATTTTGAAAAGTATTCATTATAGTGCTTAGTGGTTAATAGACATTCAATAAATGTTAATTTTTCCCATCAACTTTAGACTAAAAATAATGATGGTGCCAAAATGTATGTGGTGGCATTATGAAAATGTTGTATTCCCTTCACTGTAGGTACCTGTTTCTCATTATTGAAACAAGCAAAACTTAAATTTTGTCTTGGCCACACATTCATTTTTCCCTTTAAAACTTCTTTGAAAGATTTTTTTGAATTTTGTATTTCTTTTTTCTCTCAGTTTTATCGGAATATAATTGACACATGGCATTACATGAGTTTAAAGATATACAGCATAATTATTTTACTTACATATAGTATGAAATTTAGTTAACATTCACCATCTCATGTTGATTTAAAAAATGATGAGAATTCTTAGGATTTATACTCTTAATGGCTTCAACATATATCGTATAGCAGTGTTAACTATAATTATGTCACATATTACATTCCTAGTACTTAGTTATCTTACAGCTGGATGTTTATACCTTTGTCCAAATTCATCCAGTTCCCATTCCCCAACCTCCAATCCTGATAAACACAAATCTGATTTCATTTTATGAGTTTGTTTTTTTTTGTTTGATTTTATATTCTACATAGAAGTGAAAGCATATGGTATTTTTATTTTGTTCCTAGTTTATCTTACTTAGTATAATGTCCTCAATGTCTATCCATGTTGTTGAAAATAGTTGGATCTCCTCCTTTTTTATGGCTGAATAATGTCCCTCTGTGTGTGTGTGTGTGTACATGTTACATATTGTGTTTCCTTCATTCACCCATTAATAGACACTTAGGTTGTTTCCATGTTTAAGATTCTTTTTCACCACCAAACCAGCATTATGTGAAAGGTTAAAGGGAATTCTTTAATAAGAAGATAAAAAAATGAACTATAAAGTGGCAACAAATGCATATCAATAGTTGAATCTAAAAAACAAAAATAAACAAACAAGCATCACAGAAACAGAATCATAGATACTGAGAACATTTTGATGCTTGTCAGATGGGAGGTAAGTCAGGGGGGTGGGCTAAAGTGGTCAAAGGATTGAGAAGAGCAAATTGGTAGTTATGGAATGATCATGAGGATATAAAGTACAGCATAGGAAATACAGTAGCCAAAGAACATATATACATGACCCATGGACATAGTGGGACTTCTGAACAGTATAGGGGGGGGCACTGGGTAGATGGGGACCAAGGGGGAAAATTGGGGACAACTCTAATAGCATAATCAATAAAATACAATTTTAAGAAGACTTTTAAATTTATGATACTTTTCTCCCTCACCTGTACTTCAAGCAGTACTTGAGCAGCACAGAATCTAGTATAGAGTCTAGTCTACCTGCCACCAAATTGATTATCTCTTTCTAATTCATTTCCTGTCCTCTACATGTAGATTAAAGAATACATGCTGCCCTGGCAAAGCGGCTCATTTGATTGGAGCATCATTCCTTACAAAAGGTTGCAGGTTCGGTTCCCAGTCAGGGCACATACCTAGGTTGGGTGTTCCACCCTTTTCATTGACTTCCAGGAGGTAACCAATCAAGTTTCTCATGTCATGTTTCTCTCCCTTTCTCTCTTTCTTACTCTGTTCTTCTGTCTCTAAAAAAATAAATAAACATATCCTCAGGTGAGGATTTTTTAAAATAATATATGCAACTGAGTTATTTCTCCTTCTGAAAATAGATGATACGCAGTTTAAAAGATCTTCAAGAGCTGCTTTAGATGTGAGGCTTGTAACTGAGTTTCAGTATGATGAATGCCCTAATTGATACAGATATACAGACAAATATGGCAAACTCCAGTCTGCCATCTGCTACTCCAGTATTATTTCCCTTAAGTCACAACCTTTCATTGTATAAAGTATGATCATAATCTCTAATTCTAAAAAGTTTTTATTCTCATCTGTTAATAATAAAAACATATTCACCCTCTTAAAAAGTAGTTATACTGTGGTGATGTATACAAATTTTATGTTACTAGTTTTTTCCAAGCAAGAAACTAAGGCAGAAACTTAATAACACCTTTTGAGAACTTTGTCCCATTTCTACTTCTGGTTCTTACCTAACATGGCCTTTCCCTGCAAGTCTATCAATATCACCTCATCTGACACTTTCTCTGACCTGCTTCAAAAGATGATCTTAGGTACTTCTTGTTCATAACATTGTACTTCGGTACTTCTTGTTTATAACATTGATCACAAAAGCATTACTTTATCTATCTTCTTTCCACTTTCTAAATTGCTGAGCCTCTAGGGTAAAGCTAGGTCTTATCCTTTTTTAGTGTGCCAAGCAAATGAATACAGTGCTTGGTACTAAGTGCTTTATTATCTCATTGAATATAAAGTAAAAAAAGCACAAGTGTACCTTGAGAAGAATGAAAAAAATTGGAAGCAGAAAATATATGATCCTTAGTATTTATGGAACAAGAGTATTTTTAATGAAAGTGTCAAATAATCTTTTAAAAAATCAGTTGGGGGAACTGTAGCAAAAACTAGAGTTGTGTTTGTGTTTACTTTCTGTCATATAAGCAGGAAAATTAGCCACATATTAAAAGAAAATGTATTTATTATTTTCCTGTGAAGCATAAACATCAACATCGAGAAAATGTGATATATCTTGTATCCTTTATCATGGGGGTATTTCACAGTGATTACCAGGGAGCTTTCACGGAGGCAGAACATTTTGAGACCAGACCTTTTGCTGTATCTTTGTCCATTTGTGGTTGCCATTTTGGACAGTGACTATGTGAAAAAAGGTATAACACAAAGAGAAATAAATGTGAAAAAGAATAATTTGTTAATTAAAAAGGAATCCAAAGGACTCTTCTTGGCCTTCTGAAAAGAAAGTTATTCTTTCAAATGTACTATTTTTTTGGTTTACCGTATGTGTATTCACAACTATATGGAATACTGTATAGTCTGTTCTAAGGCTACATAAAATATCTCATCTGTTTCTTATATATAGTCATGCTACATAGTTTAGAAATTTATTCCCACTGGGTATAACCTTTGTCATCTAGATTCAGTAAATGCTTAACAGGCATAGGCCTGGACCATGTGTGTTTTGCTTTAAGGGTAAATAATCTACACTGAGACAGACAGCCCCTGAGAATATTCCTCCCATATGTCAATATCATGGTTCTTTTTCAGCATGCCTAATATATCATGTCATCAGTATGGTCACAATGAGACAATGGCAATGAGATCCCCGTGTTGGAAGTATTGCTCACAAAATTTTTCTTAGAATGTAATAGTACTGTTTGGTTATTAAAATTCCATTCATGGATTTCTATCTCTAATAAAGCCACATCAGGAACCCCAGCTCAACAGAAGGACAGCAAGAAGTAAGGAATTTACACATTGCTCTGTCCACGAATGTAGAAGCCTATAAGATTAGAAAGTGAGCTGACATACAGGTCATTCCTCAGCCCATAAATCTCATCTGTGTTGTCACAAAAGAATATGAGAATGAAGAGCCATTCTTTTTAGTTCTCAGGCTTCTAACCATTTTTTTTCTAACTATTGTCCTCACCTCTCCACAGTTCCTAGCTCTTCAAGTATACTGAAAGGAAGACAACTGGCCTCTGTTCTCTGGATAGTGCACAGGTTAATTTATCATGCTTTATTAGGAATTCCTGTATGAAAGCAGCAAAAATAGTTTACTATAATAGTCTGAAATAGATTAGAACTATCCATTATTGCACCGATTGATCAGAATCAAGAGAAATCTGAATTTTGGTAATTTAGCTTCCTAAAACTACGTGTTATATAACAACACAATAGACCATTAAGGATATAGAATGCTATGAGAAAGAAAATGCCTAAATATGAATTAGGAGTAGATATAAAGGTGCATTCTTGTTTAATAGTGCTTTTTATCATGGGTTTCAGGCAATGCTTTTTTACAAAATGCTGAAACATCATTGATCTGTTAATCTGTATATAACATATACCCTAGTGGATTAACACACTGGTCTTTTATCTCTAGGCAGTAGTTTTAAACTGACTTGACAGTCAATTTAATTATATGAAACTAAAATTACAAGTGGAAATAGGTTAGTTTGCCACAAACAAAGCACCATATGTCACACAATTATTTCAAAGCTATCCGTTCAGCATTTTCTGATTTTGTTTTTAATGAACACATGAGTTACATTACTTGAAACAAGGAATGCTTTTACTTCTCAGTGAAAAAACTCGTACTCTAGTTTCATTTTATGAATCAGGAATAGTTTTTAAAACTGGAAAACCATAAAGAATCCAGATTTTCTGCTCAGAAATTTATAAATGACATGTTTCCCTCTAAAGATAAATGAGTAATCTAGAAATTGCCTACTTGAAGTTTGCCTCACTTTTAAAAATCCTTATGAGACTGTATACATGTTTATGAGTCTTCCCTTATGTAAACTCCTAACAACATGTTTCTATCTTATACCATCCTTTTATTGTTGGTTGTGTTTATTTTCTTATTATTGTCTATTACATCCCTATTTCAGCTTTTTTACAGTAAGATTTATTAAGGTCAATTTTCAAAAGCTAATAACAGGAAATTGACCTTCACTTTTGGAAATCAAAGGGAACATGACTATATCTAAGTTGTATTTTGAAAAGAGGTAAGGGAGCAAAGCAATAAGAACCCCATGCCTTCTTCCATTCTTGCAATTAATTGCTCTTCCTAGCTAAGTCCTCTGCATCTTACAATGTCAAACACACCTCACCTTTTTTTCCTGCAGAAGGTGTTTCCTCTCATTCTGGCCCTTGATGTTTTCCAGATTATCTGAATAAAACCATTTTAATAAGACTGTCCAACTCTCTTTTAAGGAGAGTCAGTGTTTACCATTGCCCAAAGCCTTAAGATTGCCTGGATTGTAATCACTGATAAGAAGTCATAGATTGAAGCACTGGATGATACAATGTCTTCAAAGACAATCTCTTCTTTTCCACTGAAACTACCAACCATACTTGAGAATGGCAGTGGAAACAGAGGGACACGTTGGTGGCAACCAGCTCAGAGATCTACTGAGTAAGGATCTGAAAAGGACTCGATTCCAATCCACTCACGAGCCTACACGTGGTCATTTAAGTTTATTCACACAGAACATACTAAGAATATCTCCAGGGAGATGTCAGAAATCAGAACGCTGTGGTTGTGGTCACTGAACTGAGCACTTAGACATTCAAAAAAGCAAGAGCAAAAGGCCAGCCATAAGACTACTTCAGTGTATTTTGCTATTTCAGGGAATCCTTTTCAATTCAGTGAATTATTTTTGTTTTGCTTATTTTCTAAGCCAAGGTGATACTTTTAACAGCTGTTTTCTCAGGGCATGTTAAAAGCCTTCCATGGGCTGTGACAACCGACCTTATTTTGGAGGTAATGGTCTAATCATAAAAGTCTACATACACAGCACTTTTTAAAACCAATACACACTTCATCACTTTAAGACAAATGCTACAGAGAATCCTACATAGCCATGTAATATAGATGATGGTTTTGAAACTATTTTTAGCCATGAAAAGCTTCATTAAATGAAACCATATATTTGTATATATATTTCCCTCCAATATATTATAAATATTTATATACAAATATGTACATTATCTCTTTAATATAATACATTAAAGAGAAAGAATATTTTCTCTAAAGACCTAAGATTCTGCCTGTTCACCCTTCACTTGTCTTTTCTCTACTCACCCAAAAAGAGGAGTCAATCATTACACATCTTCATAAAATCTTAGGAGGTTATGAACAGCACTTACATAGCTGGGAAGGTCCTTTCTGTATGTTGATATTTAACCATTTAACCTTTTTTGAAAACCAGGTGAACTTAATCAACTCTCCACATCCTAGAAAAATGTGCATAGCCAGGTGCCTGCTGTTGCAGTGGGTACAATCTTCAAGTCATGGATAGACGTCTATTCAGGGTTCTTAGTAAAGTCACTCCTAGGATATGAGTAGGGCAGATATTTACATGTGGTCCATGTAATTTTTCCAGGATTGTGCGAAAACTTAAAATGATGTGGACACCGGCCCACAACGTCTGCATCATTATGGATGAAATGAGACATTCACATGGACTACCAAGTCCTGTGGAGGAAAAGGGTGGTCATGGCTTTTCTCTCAAGGGGAACAAAAGTTGAGGCCTCTGCCATGACAGGCCTTTATTGGGTTTCGAGGCACATTACGTGATGGCCCTCATTTACTATGCACAGGTTGCTTTAGGTGGTTACCTTTTACAGAAAACAAAGGAGCCAATGCTGCTAATCACATCACAGAAGAGGGATATTTGCAAATGAAAAGGGCAAAAGTAATTGAACCAGTTACACAGTCCTAGGAAGGTTTAGCATGGCTTTTAGGAAGTTACTTTGCAGTAAATGTTTGCCACAAATTCTGGTGAGGGAGTTTTTAGCAAAAAGCAAGACTCAAAGCAGCCTAGGTACATAGCAGGCCTGATCCCCCACGGGAGAACCTATCCATCAGCATGGGTCCTGTGCGTCTCCCAGTGGGAGCTGGGCCCACACCACTCAGAACGGTCTCCTACATTAAAAGAGATGAGTATAAAAGGGAAGGGATCTAACACCTTGCCTGATACAAAACATGACAGGTTATCAAGATTAAATCCAGCTTTTTCTAGTTCTAAAACCAAGTTATTCCCACTACAGACATACTAAGTGAATGTAATTATAAATGCACATAATCAGTATTAGATATACCTCTCCAGTTAATTTCTTCCTGAAAGCAGAAATTTGCATACATTTTCTATTATGTTGCCAATATTTTAATTATATTTTTTCAATCAACAAGATTCTAAAAACAAGAAACATATCATCTTACTAAAATAGCATTTCTCAAATCAAAGTGGGATGGCTTTCCCTAAAAAAATATTATTTGAAGCACTTAGAATAAATTTTGAAGCCACTTTGTTGGCTTAAATAAATAGTAAATTCTTTATTTTAGAGTTTAATTAAAGTGCAAATTCTTTTAAAATGAGTCTTTACTTTGGAGAGCAAGCAAAGCCAAAAAGAATGTTTATATGTTAGGTGTAAATCTTTGAAAGCCTAGGGAATTCATTGAATTATGTTCGTAATAATGCTGTCTGTACAGGTAAGAGAAAACTCTTAGTATACATCACATTAATAAATAAGTGTATTACCTACCACTGCTCTACAACAAGTCACCCCCAAACTCAACTGCTTAAAAAAACAAACACTATCTGACACACTTTCCGAGGGTTGTGTATATAGGAGAACTTACTAGGATGATTCTGGCTCAGGGTGTCACATGTCAGTAGTGGCTTCAGTTGCCTGAAAGCTTGACAGGATGGAGCTAGAGGTTTGTTTTCCAAGATGACTTACTCACGTGGCGATTGGCTAGTTCCTGGCCACATGGAACTTTCTCAAGTGTCACAAGTATCTTCACAACAAGACAACTAGTTTTCCCTATAGTGAGGGATCCAAGACAGACAGAACAAGAGGTAAGTCACGATGTCTTTTAAACCCTTAGTCTCTTAAGTCACATACCATGATTTCCTCTGTATTCTATTTGTAATCAATATGTTACTAGTCTAGCTCATTCTTAATGGAAACAATGTCAAGCACAACCTCTTGAAGGAAGGAGTATCGAAATATTTACATATATTTTTTAAGTATCACTACATTTATAAAACAAAAGACATTGAAATTTTGCATTTTGCACTTCAGAATGTTCGTGTCAATTTTTCATGGAAGTCACTTAGCCATGAGGCCTATGAAGGTACAGGGAGACATATGATCATTCCTTACTGAATACCTCAATGTGTATCACGGAATAACTCTTTTGTGGTAGATACTTCATACTTGCTGACTGAATGAATAAGTAAATGAAGTATGCTAATCTACAGTACCCCATCCCATATTCATTTGGAAACCCCTTGACTATACTCATTTCTTTATATTTGCTAAGTATGAAATCTATCCCCTGCCTCCCTCACCAAAGTCAGATTCATAGTTTAATAAATTTTTAGATAAACATTTCTTTAAGAAACATTACTATTTAAAGCTAAGTATTTTTTATAAAGTTGATAAAAATAAAAATGGATTGTCTGTCCTTGACACTTAAAGTAACGCTTCTAACAATATTCTTATTTTTTAAATTTTCACTGGAAGATGTAGCTTGATAATTCAAGATAAGGCCTGGAGGACATTTCTGCCTGGGTATCAAAGAATGCCATAGAGTACTGACGATTTGCAGGATAATTAATCTTTCTGACTTATACTCCTACCACTAGACTGAAACGGCTTTTGCTAAAGTGTTATTGTCCTTCTCACTGACAAATTCATTAGATAGTCATCCATCTTCTTTGCCTTATTTAAACTTTATTCTGCATATGGTGTTTTTTTCTTCATTCTTTTTAAAGTAACACATTTGCTTCAAAAAATGTTGGGATACACTGCAGTAGCAAACAACTCCCAAATCTCTGTAGTTTTTAACAGGGTTATTTATCCCTCGCTTATGTTAGGTTGGTTCTTCTCTACGTCATCTCACTTCAGGACCCAGGCTGATGGAGCGACCTCTCTCTCTCTGTGTTGCAATGCCAGTTATTATGCTAAATGAAAAAGAGAATTTATCAAGATGCATTCTGCCTTTAAAGCTGTTGCCTGGAAGTGACCCATCTCACTTCCTTTTACATTTATTGGCCAAAGCCAATCAGATGGTCAAGCCAACTATCCATGGGAGAGGAAAGTATGATTTTCTCCTCTAGGATTTCTCTAGCTCTCCTAAAGCTTCTCTGATACTTTCTCCTCTGCTTTCTTGTTTTCTCTCTATACTTAAATCCAGAGAGTCTCAAACCTTCACTGTGCATGGGATTCATCTGGGGATATTATTAAAAATGTAAATTTTATGAACTGTTTCAAGTTTTGCATTCTATATTATATCTGGTGGCGGTGTCAGCAAGACAATTATCCAAACAGAACGACAGATGTCATGCTTGAGAGTGTCTTACTGAGGGCACAATAGTAGAAGTATCTGTTCTATGGGCAGGAAATAAGGGAAGACATTGTATGTAGAAAAACTTAAAAGAATGATAAAACTGATTTAAACTTAGCCGTTTTTAATTTCATGTATTGTCAATTCTAAACAATGTCAGTGATAAAATATTGTTCCTTTAAGAAGTGTTTTGTTGGTGTAAGCTATAAATAGTTGTACTTACTCTTAACTTTTAATAAATCTTCAAGTCATCCCATATTTACTACCTATATTAAATAAGCAGTGTGTTTTTTATGAAAATTAATTCAGAGAATTGCCAAGTTATTCAGCCAGTCACTGTCACATGTGGACTAAGTCACACATTCCTTTGTAAATTCTTGAGGTTCAGAATCATTTGAGCTCTCTTTGGATGAGGATTGTGTCTCCAAGTTCTGTGACTTCACCTATTCTCTCATTAAACATAGGTTTAGAATAACCATTGATAGTGTATTGAGTGTAAATGCAAAGAAACAGAGCTTGAGTTACTTCGATTCCCATTCTATGTGACCTATTGGAATAGTGTGTATGTGCATGTGTGTATGTTTGAAATTTAAAACAGCAAAAGACAGCCCTGGCCAGGTGGTTCAGTTGACTGTACATCATCATCCCTGACCAGAATCAAACCAAAAGTTTGCAGGTTTGATTCTGATCAGGGCACATGCCTTGGTTGCAGGTCCAAGAGGTGACCAATCAATGTTTCTCTCTCACATTGATGCTTCTCTCTCTCTCTCTCTTTCCCTTTCTCTCTCTCTAAAAATCAATAAACACACCTTCAGGTGATGATTTTAAAAAACAGCAAAATAGAATATATTGTGAAGTCTAACTTTTAGTTTATACATGAAATATTTTACTCAATTTGATTTCACATCTTTAATTTAAAGTTCATTAGTTTTAATCATTTAGTTTTTTATACCTAAACATGAATCAAGAAAATAATAATAATTACTGGTTATCATTATTTGGGCAAAATTATTCTTCCATATTTTAGAACAGAGTATTAAAAAGTAATTCACTATGGGTTTGGATTATGCTAGATAAAAACTGATCATTGCTTAATGCCTTTTTATTACTACCTCCCACATCCAAATAATACTAATTTTCTAAAAATTATTTTAGTAACTGTCTCAACTTCTCTATCCCTGAAATAAAACAAATGCTACATCATTTTGGGATACTATTAATATTAAGAGCTTTTAAATGGAAGGAATTGAAGATAGGAAAAAGTTTAAAATGAAGTTGAATCAAAATTCATAACATATTTGCAAAATGCTATATTACTTCAGAAATGAAATTTATATATTTAAATAATATAAGAAACAATGCCAAAGTTTCTTAAATAATATGTATATCTCACATTTCCAAATATTATATATATATATATATCCAGATTCTGCCTTTTAAATATAGTCCAGTATATTCCCCTACCTTCATATCATCTCCTGTTGGATATCTAAATGGCTTCTTAGAATTAGATTTCCAGTTTTAAAAAACACATATACACTTTGAGTTTCTATCCCCAACAAACCTGCTCTTCTGAGTGTTCACTTCTCATTAAAGAGCAATCCATCCTTTCTGGTGCTCAGGAGATATATCAGAAAAAAATACTGCGCCCCTTTGAAAAGCACTCATTGGGCCTTTTGCTAATGACTCACTGAGCCATCAAGAAAGGACAAAGTAAAAACACCACTTTTGGGTGAAGTGGCAGCATGTCGTGTTGTTTTGCTTCAATCGGTGGTGTGACAAGGGAAGAAGAAGAAAAAAATATTGCTAAGAGAATTTTTAAAAATTTATTTTTTAATCAAGAATTTTTTTATGTCTTGACCAGCGTGGATCAGTTGGTTGAGCATTGCTCCACAAAGCGAGAGGTCACCAGTTCCATTACCAGTCTGGACACATGCCTGGGTTGTGGGCGGGTCCCCAGTCGGGGCACATGCAGGAGGCAGTTGATTAATGTTTTTCTCACACATCAGTGTTTCCCTCCCTTTTTTCTCCCTCCTTACCCTTCTCTCTAAAAATAAATAAATAAAATCATTAAAAAAATAATATGTTTTTTGCTGTCAATTTTGTTTAGTATCTATTTCAGGTATACAGCCCAGAGGTTAGACTAGAATATATTTTACATAGTGTTCCCCTTGATATGTCCAATACTCACCTGGCACCATAGATAGCTATTGCAATATTATTGACTATATTTCCAATGCTTTATTTACATTGTCTTGACTATTTCGTAATCACCAATATGTGCTTTTTAGTCTCTTTACCTCTTTCACCCAAATCCCCAAATCCCCTCCCATCTGGCAACCAGCAGTTTTGCTCTTTGTATCTATAAGTCTGTTTTAATTTTGCTTGTTTGTTCATTATGTTCTTTAGATTCCACATGTAGTTGAAGTCATATGGTATTTATCTTTACCTGACTGACTTATTTCAGTGAGTATAATTCCTTCTAGGTCCATCCATGCAGTCACAAATGGTAAGAATTCCATCTTTTTTATGGCCACATTACATACTACTGTGTAAATGTACCATGGCTTTTTTATCCACTCATCTACTGATGGGTGCTTAGGTTGCTTCCATTTCTTGGCTATTGTAAGCAATGCTGCAGTGAACATATGGGTACAGGTATTATTTTGAATGAGTGTTTTGGTGTTCTTCAGATATATACCCAAAAGTGGACTCTCTGGGTCATAAGACAATTCCATTTTTAATTTTTTTATGGGTGTTCAATTACAGTTGTCCCACTTGTTCCCCCATAACTCTCCCCTGCCCCACCACCCCCACACTCATTCCCCACCCTCTTGTCAATGTCCATGGGTTCTTTACACATTTTCCTTGACTAGAACCAATCCCTTCTCTCCACTCTTATCTCCCTCTCCACTCCCCTCTGGTCATTGTCAGTTTGTTCCTTATTTTCATGTCTATAGTTCTATCTTGCTCATTTGTGTTTTTTTTTTGTTCATTAGGTTCATCTTATAGGTGAGATCATATGATATTTGTCTTTTAATGCCTGGCTAATTTTACTTAGCATAATGCTCTCCAGTTCTGTCCATGCTGTTGCAAACGGTAGGAGCTCCTTCTTTCTTTCTGCTGCATAATATTTTATTGTGTAAATGTACCATAGTGTTTTGATCCACTGTTTTACTGATGGGCACTTAGGCTATTTCCAGCACTTGGCTATTGTAAATAATGCTATTATGGACATTGGGGTGCATTGGTTCTTCTGAATTGGTGTTTCAGGATTCTTAGGGTATAATCCCAGCAGTGGGGTCACTAGATCAAAAGCAGTTCCATTTTTAGTTTTCGGAGGAAATTTCATACTGCTTTCCACAGTGGCTGTCCCAGTCTTCATTCCAACAAACAGTGCACT